>CM073593.1:18275000-18562500 GCA_037074705.1 Zhengitettix transpicula | reverse complement strand
GACCCGCCTCCCGTCATCGTAAGGGCTTTGGATAAGTACCAAGAGCCTGATCTACCCAATGCAAGTTTTTATATGGATTTTCCTGCATAACTTTTGGGCGAATTACCTTAAATAATAACACGGGTGCACTAATTAATCCTTGGCTACCTTTCCCTACCTTACCGAATCTCTATTTTCAGTCCCTTTCGTATGTTTTAATAAATGAGTGGCCCGATCTTGTAAGACATTGCATAGGTGAATCTAGAAGGTAAAAGAATACCCACAATTTGGAATAAGAAAGACACCCAATTCAGACAAAAAGGGTAATATAAATACCACACAACGTTTCTGGGATCACTGTCCCTTTAGTCAGGTGCTAAGAAGAGCCGAGAGCGACACAACTGCAGTTGTCAGTTGACAAAACTCAAAAGCGACGAAAACGCAACGACAATGTGAGAGCCGAAGGGTTAGCGGAACAATAAGGGCTCAACGACAATGGGAAAACAAGGTTTAGCGTAATAATACGAGATCATAGCAATTATTGAGTTTAATAGTGTCTGTTTGTACATTAATAGCTGTGGTGTTTAATTTAATGTGAAGCATCTCTGAAATAAGTCTGGAATTGTACCTGGTGTCAATGTCTAAAATCTGAGCATTTTGCCAATCAAATGTATGTTTAGAATTGATGATATGTTCGGATACAACAGATTGTTTACCAATAGAAAGTTTGATATTAGATATAAGTTCTTTGATAAGTGTATTAAGGGAACGTTTTGTTTGCCCTATGTAGCAGGAATTACAATTAGAGCAAGAGATTTTGAAGACAACACAATGTTTATTGTAGGTGTCAAGTGGGTTCTTGTGGTTTTTAATAAAGTAAAAAAGGGTTTTAGTGGATCTGTAAATGATGGATATTTGATATTCTTTGAATATTTGGACAAATTTGTGATGTAGAAATTTGTAATACGGGAGTGCGAGAAAAAATTTGGCTTGAGGTGCTTGGGGACGATTGACAGTAGGATATTTGATTTTTTCATTCTGCTGTTTATGTGTTTAATAATTTAATTAAAATGCTACTCATTGGAGATTAAAATGTTTCGGACATTAATTAAGTTGTATTGTTGGAACTTGGAGTTTGAAAGTAAAATAGCTCCATCTACAAGATTGTATACATTATATATCTTTTTGTTTGGAGGATGATCAGAAAGATAATTGAGAACACGTCCAGAGTATGTAGGTTTTCTGAACCAATTGGTGAGAATTTAATACCTACAATTGTAAAGAAAATATTTAATAAATTATAGACCAAGATGCAAAACAGGATAACACTCTACAATCTCAATTACATACTACAATCTCGAGAACTCTACCTCCAAATTAGGGCAAGACCGGCAACGCAGCCCAACACACGTGCGAACCACAACACATCAAACCCCTTCTCTCCCAAGACACGAAGTGTCTTGCTTTAATAGGTCTGCACCTGAAACAATAGCGTTCAGGGCACTAAATAGAATGTGCTATGGTGCATGAGCGCCAACGCATCACATGGATACGTAGCCTATCGATACATACATTCTCTCAGCCAAATACATAATGTTCAATGTTCTCTCAAATATTATATATTTAAATAAATTCAAAGACAGAACCATCAGCCACCAAATACGTGCTGCATGTTTGCTGCTCTAACTTTAATTTTATCAATTTAAATTTATAAACCGATCCCTCATCCAAATACATGTTAAATGAGTGCTTTTCTTTCTCCAACTAAAATAAACATTTGACATCTGCTGACGAGATAAACCTTAAGATAGAATTTCTGCTGAACCTCACAGTGAAACCAATTATTACCTAGACACAGAAAAACATTTGTCTCGACTACATTACTTACGGTCAATAAGATACAGTCGCCGCTAGAATCCCGAATGTGTATATACTAAACAAAGCAACAATTATATATTGTAATGCCAATTAATTAATCAATTAATTGTTTAACGAAAAGTTTGTATTATAGCGAGAGCGATCCGAGCGACAATGAGTGGTGAGCTCTGTTCTTATTATTGAGAGCACGGAATGGCGTTTACGCGCGCTAAAGCATAGTCAGTTGGTCGTTGTGGTCTGGATTGTACAGAGGTTAGACATCGTCGAGCATAGTATAATAAAGTTGGTGAATCATTGGAGAATAGAAGCGGCCGACGGTTAAAACTTTGCAGAGAACGGTCTTTATAAAATTAAAGCAGAGTGAAACATTCACCGAGATATTGCAACGTGAATATTGTAAATTAATACCAGTTTCGTCAAAATAGAACTTTGTACAATTTTAGTGGAGGAATTGTTGCGGAATAACATTGGTAAATTTGTGGAGCGGAGCAATCAACGGAATACAGCCAATCTTGCCAAATTTTAAAGTGAGGTGTAGAATCAGTGAAAACCAAGGCCTGATATTAAATAATTAAAGAGTGTAAAAGTGTCCGAACGAGGAAAAATTGATTGTTCTGGTACCAGACCGACGGTCCGTAAGTCACATAATTTTGAAGAATATTGTAAACGCAAATTAAAGGATAAAGTCAGATTTCGTTCTCTTTTAAATTGTCAATCAGAGTTAATTTCTTTACTTGTTAATTTCTTTCATTCTATCGACATATTGTTTAGGTAAATTGTGAACTGTTTTGTTAATAAGATTTTAAATCAATTTTTTTTGTGTTCATTATCAAACCCAGTAGAGGCCCTGAGAGAACAGATCTCAAATTTTGTTTGTAATTATCTTTTATTGCCACAAAATAAAATAAATATTTTGTTTGTTTATTGTTCATAAGTATTTCATTTAAGTAAAGCTTACCTGTTGATTATTAAACAAATCGCGCTTCAACGTTAGGCAAATTCTTTAAATTAAAAATAAATTAATTTAACTTAACTTTTGATTATTACAATACATTAAATTATCTTTAATTTTTGTTTTACGTTAATGTAAAGTTTAATCGTCTAATGCTTCGTTAAAAGCATTCCGTTTATAAAATACGAAAACCCCGAACTGGATATTGTGTAAACGGAGTACCGCAGATATAATTCAGCAATGGAAGTCGAGTCAACCGCATTTATAGCATTAAGGCAATTGAGTTAAGTGCAGCGAAACATGCGAATTGTCTGGAAGTAAGCGAATAAGGCTGAACAATGCATGTATACGTCCGTGCAATATAGCAGCAAGTGTCTCCAAGCCATCTACAAAAAAAGGAAGCAGTCTTGCTGGAATACATCGGCAAAAAGTGAAATCTAAAGCCATTCGTCTCTGAGCGACGCTGGGAGCTGGTGGCCTGCCAGAAATCGCTGACTGCAAAACGCCCGGCCGAGGTCCTCGATAAAAGCGATGACTTATATCAGCGTCCGTAAATCCTCATATTTTGCCATTTACTGACTGCTCGCAAGAAACTTCTGCATACGTCTTGGCATACAGTTTAAACTGCATTTTTTTCCAATAAAATTCAGTACACTTCGAATTAGGTTACAAAATATCTAGTGTGGGAGCAGGAAATATTTATTCTCAATGAAAACGATGATTTTTAACATTATAAAACATATATACAAATATATAATAACAGCTGAGAAAGACGCGTGCTAATAAATAAAATATTAAAATTTCATTTATTCATATCCCTCCATAGAACCTCTCATTACATTGACAATTCGTTGTAACAAAAAGCAAGTCTAAATCATTTTGCGAAAACAGTTCATGGTTAATAGGATTAATTTATGTTTCATGTCGCAATGAAATTAAATATTTAAGTTATCTTATGACGAAAAAGAATCTCCACTTTTCTGATCTGTGCGGCGTTAGTTAAATAATCGTTTCTATCAGCGAATTTCCTCCATTATTTTTAACACAACACATTATTTCCAACAGATAAGCAAATAAACATATGAATTGACATACAAATTAGATCTTTCAGATTGAGGATATTTGTACACTTCATCAATGGTTGCCTTAGCACAGGATGTAACAATAAAAATCATAAATTAAAACATTTTTCGTTGCCAGAGTTGAAGGTTTGTCATTTTAAGTTAGAATCCGTGTTGTCGTCTTCTTTAATTTATTACTGTAAATAATATCACATTGATATTAGTCTGCGTGCAACAACTTTTTTATACGACGAGCAAAAAAATTTCTTTTCGTTACCAAATCAATACACAAATTGTTAATTATTCTAGTGAATAATCATCATAGAGTTTTTCAATAAAATACACATAATTCCCTTTAAAAATAACAGGAGTGTACATTTGTTCCTACAAAATATACTTTGCTGTTTTTAGTTATATCTTTTGTGTGTTTGTCCGTGCGAGTTACCGTGATGACGTCATCACGAACAGCCGGTTCTGTATAGTTCCCTACAACGGGACGTGACATCATCTGTAAAAACGTATGGGTATATAAATTAGTCGTATTTGTCCACAGATGTCGCCTTGACAGTTGAATCTCTTCGTGGACCATGACGTTCTTTACCGATTGACGCCAAGACAGAGACATTAACTTGTTAATTATTATTAGTAAACATGACTTTTTTCTAATGGTTTCTGAATGTATCAATTTCATTAAACAATCTACCTTAATTCAGAACACATTTCTTCCCTATTTTCTGAAAGTAAATTTAATGTCTCTTGACTAACTTTTAAGTCTTTTGTAATGGTTGGAGAAATATAAGGAAATAAATGAATTTTAAATATTTTAAACTGTAGTTTTTTCCTAAATTTCATATCGTTGATTTACATCTTGAGGCCTGTAAAAGAAGGAGAAAAAGACACTTGCTGTGTTATTCTGCTATTAGTGGGTGGAAATCAGAGATAATTGCCTTTCATGCCACGGTAAGTTTTTAATTTTAATCCATAAATGTTCACAAGGAAATGCATCAAATAAAATTATAAAAAAATTAAAAGTGAAAGGAAACCAAAGAAATATCGGTTAAAAAACTTTCTGTAATACTCTAATTTTTTTGTTTATTGCAGTTAGTAACTGGTATCACTCCGTAGTTCTTAAACTGTGTTGTATTAATTATATTAAGAAGAAAAACATAGTGAATACACACAAAACTTTTTCTGTAATTGTGAATATAATATAAACTACTTAATTCGTCGATAATAGTTTCGAAACATTTCTCAATTTATTTTAGACCTTTAAACCAAAGTACCAGTTTTCAATAATCTTTTAAATCTTTCTTTACTTTGCCATTCTATTACGTATGTTACATTATTAATCATTTAAATTTCCACGAAAACTTGAGATTTTTTCCTAGTAATATAAGCTGCAATTAATAGTCTTTTGTTCGACAGGTTAACTTCGAACACTTGATCTTTCTTTTCGTTCGCAGACACACTCTCTCTCTGGTTCTCCGTAACACGGAGTCTCAATTTCACGATATCGCGAACTCCTACAAGCGTAAAACTGCGCAACCTAATGGAGGGGAAGAGAAATATGCTGTGCTGTGCCACAACTTCAACCCCCCCAAGGCTACATACGGATCGAAAACAAGAGCAAATAAAACGTTCCAAAGTGCTATTCTCTTATTCACAGTGGTTTGTTGCATCCATAAGCACTTATACGGAACATAATGACGGCGGTAAACTTGTCTTGAGGACAAAAACATTTCTCGAAAATGAATCTAATTATTCATATAGCAAAAAGTTTTGCATATAATACTTTTCGTATATAATAAAAACAGATGCACTTTATTTTTTTTTAGGGCAAAAGGCTTAATGAGGGTGATCCACATTGGGCAACTCCCCATTAATAGCATAGGAAGGGATTTGAAAGGGGGGATGCGGAAGGGTAGAGGAAGGTAGCCAAGGGTTAACAAGGGCCCCCGGGCTATATTTTAAGGATCCTACCTGGCATTCGCCTAAAGAAATGCAGGGAAAACGTTAGAAAATCCTGCATCGGGTAGGTCGGGCATTGGGTACTTGTCCCACGCCCTTCCGATAGCGGGAGAGGAGTTTGCTGTGGGATCGTAACATTCCCTTCTCCGTGCCTCGACCAGTTTAGGAGGCAGCTGGCCGACTATTCCAATGGGAATAGCGAACAACTCTTACCGTATGCCCAAGGTCTGCGACCCCGGTACGTACACCTCTCAAAACAGGCCGAGGTGCCTCGGCTTGTGGGAACCTTAGTTCAAAAACGGAGAGGAAAAGGCATACCCAAAGGTAGCCCCTTCGTATCTCTCCTAAAAGGTTCTGCCTGCGAGAGAAAATCCCTCGCTCCTCAGCAGATGCACTTTATATTTGAATGTCGTTTATATACATTGAAACGTTTTAAAAGACTGCAACAAAACTTTGTAGGCCTACACATATTCTTAAAAACACGGAGTAAAATTTTGTAGGAATGAGAAACCGCTATCATAAAGGAGAAAGGAATTTTGAGTTCAACGATTTGCAAATTTGTGCTAAATATTACTCCGCTCTAAGGGATCGTGACGTCATAGTACAGGTGTACAAACGTTATCACAACCTCTGATGGACACGTGAATGTTCAGCTACCAACAATAAGTACAAACAACACCTGAAAAGGTTTCGGGAAACCTCCACAATAGAGAACAATGTTCGTTTCATGAGATCTAGAGCCATTTTCCGCCGGACAACCACACAAGCCCGTAGATCACCCTGGGCAAACAAAATGCCAATGCTGAATTCGAATAACAACCGCAGGGAACTATGAGCGATTGACGAAAAATGAGATGGGCTAAAACTTATAGTGGAATTAATCTTATCATTGATAAGAAAAGAGAGAGTCACTAATTCCAAACATATAGCTAACACCCTAGCCAAAGGTGTTGCACACATTTCAACCAACTCATCTTACCAGAGAGCGTTCCAAACGTTAAAGAAGAAACATGAGGACGCACGTCTTGCGTTCAAACCGCAAACAGCAAAGATGGGATGAAAGGAATTAAACGAAGTCTTCGCTCTTTACGGAATGAAAGAAAGAATCAAAGGATTAGAAAATTCGACACCTGGTTCTGATGGAATACCGGGCAGACTAAGAAAGGATTTACCGGATAAGGCACTTTAGTGTCTTCTGAATCTCATGAAATAACCTATGGAAGACACACAACATACAAGATATATGGAGAAAATCATTTATTGTTCCAATTTTAAAACCGGGGTAACCTAAAACGGACCCACATAGCTACAGGCCAATTTACCTCAACTCAAATTTAGCAAATATACTAGAGAATATGATTTCAGCCAGACTTACGTGGTACTTTGAACAGAACAACGTACTATGAAATGGGCAGCATGCGTTTGGAAGGGACTTCTCGACTGTATGTTAATTATCGACACCTTTACGAAACAAGCGATTAATGAGGGTCATCATGCAATTATTACAACGTTGGACATACATAAAACTTATGATAATACCTGGAGATGAACCGTCTTAAACAAATTAAATGATATTGGAGTAACAGACCACATGATCGCCTGTATAAAAATATCTCATCAACAATAGAAGAATACAAGTAGAAACTAACAATGCCTTGTCAGAAACCTTTGAAATTGAGAATGGATTACCACGAGGATCAAATTGGTAATCAAATCATCTGTTAAGATAGAAATGTTCGCGGATGACGTTGTTATCGGAACAACCAAAGTAGTACAACAAACCTTACACTAACTCGACGCACGCAAAAATCAAAGCCATCCTAGTCACCCATAGCAGCAAACTTAGACCTCTCCCATTGACGTTCAGAACTAATAACATCAAATATGTAAAGCATAACAAAATTCTTGGCATAAGCTTGGACTCACGTTGAACACATCAAGAATATATAAACAGAGGCAAAAAAGTTACTCTATATCTTGAAAGCTATAGCAGCGCACTATTGAGCGCTCATGCGTCGGTGGTAGTAGTGTCATGGTTGCGCGTTAATTTGGGAATAATTGCTTGACTTTAAATGTTTCTATTGGGGTGCAAGTGCAAGGGTGATTGCTACCACTTATAAGGACACTATTCTATCAATAATAGACATATAGCCTACGGTTCAGCGCCTAACTACTAGAAACCATCCATAATGATGCGCTGAGATTTATAACAGGATGCATACGAACCACCCCGGTGGTTAGACTCTTAAACGAGATTAATGAGATGCCACTCGACTTAAGAAGGAAACCAAGCACAATTAAATATACCCTCAAATCGCTGCAGGCCAATAACATAAGTATCAGGAAACAATTATGTCAACCTAATCATCATGACAAGGTCAACCCCCATTCCATGTTGCTTCCGCATCACTCTTTAGAAAGTTATATATTAGACTATTGACACAATTCCATCTAATCCGTCCCTCCCTGGAAATTATCTAACTTCCAAATAAACAGCTTTTGTTCCCTTGTACCAAGAACCATCCTTAGGGAACGTGCTGCCTCTTTATTCAACGAAATCATTACCAAATCGGTAATATATCTATACTGATGTGACGAAAACAACATATAGTACAATACTCTCGGTAATCCTTCCAATTAATTCGAGGAAGGTGCATGTAAATAGCATAGCGTCAAGAACTACAGCTGTAATATTCTCCATATTAATGGTAACCGTATACTGCTTGGACTTGCCATTTGAAAATATGATAGTAACAGATTCTGTGGAAGCACTAAGAACTATTTCAATCCAAAGATTAGGAGCGGTTTCGTCAATTCAATTAGAAATAACCTGGACGATTACATTACAAGGTATAAAAATATAATATTGGTATGGCTCCCTGCTCATGCCGGCAATGCAGGAAACGAAGCGGCGGATGCGGTGGCTGCCACGGCTCATCAAGAACGCATCAACGACGCTCTGTATGCACTGCTGCTGACGTCCAACAGAATGGAGAGGGAAAGTGGAGGAACTCTGGAATACTTTACGAGAAGAAGACAATAATGGTTACTTCCACCAGAACCTACAATCTATCTTAGATCTTCGTCACCTGCTCAACGTAACAAGAAAACAGCAAATAGTAATCTCTCGAGTTAGAACTCTGTATATCGCACAACACATTCTCATTTATTATCTAGATCAGACAAGCCCATCTGTGAGGACTGTGACTGGTTCGTCACATCATCCTTGAATGTAGGAAGTAAAAGGATATCCGAAGAAGCACCATTAAGGACTACTCGCGAGAAGATTTCTGTGGCAATGCCAGCGCGATCCGGGATCTCCTCGAGTTCATAGACGAAGCACAGCTTCTGATAATAGTAACTATTATATGATGAAGCAGAAGAATTTTATGTTTCAAACATAGAAGGTCGCTAATAACTGGTACTATTGAAGCGACCATAATATCTAAATAAAAAAAAAACATTATGCTAAGGAATGCTTATAACAAATGAATGAATACAGAAACTTTTAGATTTAATTAAAAGGAAAATTTCATCCTAACATACTCCAGGAATATAGAGTTGTGAAAAATACAATTGATGAGTTGTATGCATTAAAATGGTAAATAAAACAATTTTTCTTATTTATTTACTTTTATATATTTAATACTAGCTGGATATCGGCGTTTATTAAACTTAGCGACTTCCATAACCCCAGATTTGACTCCAATTTCGGTTTTTTTTCCGCGTTATTTTTATGTAACACACCATTACCCACAACTCTAACAAGGATGGTCACCTCGCATGCCGAAAGGGGTTGAAAATATACATTAAAATATCTGAAGAAACGCTGTCTATCTGATTGACACAGGAATTTCTTTATTGAATTTCTTTTTCGCCACATAGACAATCAAGGTCATTAGCGAAGTTGACATCAACTACAGCTTACGTACAAATATAGTGGCCTCCATGGGTTTTCTGATTAGAAAACTTAAGAAAAATTACAATTGTCTTTTACAACGTTCCTGAAAGTATGGACCCAGATAAAAACATTTCTTAAGATTTTATCTGGAAGGCAATATCGGCTATTATAACATGTATGAAAATTTCCACCGCTGTTCACCCCCGCCCCTGGGATTTAAACAGCAAGTTGAATGTCATAATTAAACTCAGACACATCCGTAACCCCGTATTGAACTGCAATATCGGTTGTTTTTGCTTTATTTTTATTTGACGTCCATCCACCCGCACCACCTATTGAACGCCCATGTGTCGGTGGTAGTAATGTTATGGTTGCGAGTGAATTTGGGAATAATTGCTTGTCCTTAAATGTTTCTTTAATCAACAAATTCGTAATGTTCTTTGTATAGTATGGAATTTTGAATTCATCAACCGGATTGTGCAGCGTTAAGTTGCAACAAGGATTTTCAGAAAATGTGTCTGGTATTTATTATGTTGATCCCTTTTGAATGTTTATTAGCTACTTCATTAAATAGTTGTTCATTTTCATCTATTACAGACGTATTTTTTTTCTTTTCAACTTTCCTTTACAATCATGCAAATCTTGAAAGGATCTCTGGGAATAACTGAACGTACATTCTTTCCCACTCGGGAATTATATTTTTGAGAATATTTGAATGCCATACGTAGTACCCCTGTAAGGAATATAAAATGTGCATTAATTTGTGAGCATGAAATGTTGAAATCGGAATTTTACTCGAGTTTCCTTTAGCGTGTGGTGGCTCGGCTTTCCATCTGAATGATGCAATTAGTCTGGAGCGGTTCTGTTTAACTTGCCCAATTTGTGGCGCGCTCCTGCCGTTAGCTATTACATGCAGCTCACCCATAATTGCCCTGACAGTACAGTACATCACCGTAATGAACTCACGCCATCTTACGCGTGACTGCTTCCGTATTTATAGGACATCCAAATTAAAGAATTTACCGTTTTACTTTGCACTTAGCAGTCTCCGCGCGTGAATAATTTACAACCTTGTCTGAAGAGTACCGCACCTCAATGGTAGTCCATCAAACTTTGCTTTAAAAGGAAAGTTACGAATGGAGAAGTAAAGAATTTGTTAACACAACTCTCGTTTTGCCCTCGTAATGAAAGCTTTTATTGGAAGACCAGTTTTTAGCCGCTAGGTACGGTAAGGAACTAGAAACTGCTTTTATTAAAATAATTAAGTTGAGTTTTACTAGCAGCTATAAGGAAATAGAGATTTCTTGCATTAAAAATTTTAAACTTGCTTTAAATTGATATCAAATTTTTAATATTTGCGATGCAATGTCGTATTCAATAAAACTTTGAGACCATAATAAAGATGATGCTAGTCAATTAGTTATTTTGTGCAAAGTTACAGATATGATCACACTGAATAGGGGTAGGTCGGAAGCAAATCGAGTGCTATCTATTCTTCAGCATCGGCAGGCAGAAATATATGAAAGAAAGATAACGTATCTATAGTATCATTCAAAGACTTGTACAAATAAAAAGCGCTAGGAATTTAAAGAAAAAGTTAAATAATAATAAAAACGGCTGAACTGTGGAGTGAAGGAGATTTTACACCACTTGAATGTCAGAGAAAGTCTCTCTTTCCGAGTGCAGAGGTGGGAAACCAATTAGAAAGTCCACATCAGCCAACGTGATCAAACCGGCCATTACTCGATTTCTGCGTAGTCTTCAAAGTAACCAAAAACGGATTTAAAGTTGTCGAGCTGTCAGGCAATTCAAACCTGTCCACATCCGTTCTCGTCAACTGTGAGTGTAATATAGTATTAAAAGAATATTAAGAATTTAAAAAAATTAATAAGACTATATGACACTGAATTGTAGTGTACAAAACATTGTTTTCTTACTCTATCAATTAAATTTGCTATGCACATTAGCATAGAACTACAGGTGTATGACACTGCTCGTTATGAAATTCAGAAACGTGTTGTACAGTGTAAAGAATTATTTTTGTGGGCTGGGTTTTTACGTTAAATCAAAAAAGTATTGACCATTAAAGAAATTTTATATAAGTTTATTACAGTTAAGCATGAAATACTCTTATCTCAGGCACCTGTGGTTTTTACGTAGAAGAGATCTGCTGCCCGTACCAAATACGTACTGCTATTCTGTGTTGTGTTGCTTGCTGTAGCTCTCGTACCGACGTCTCCGTATCTCACAGCCGGCAGAACGGGTTAACTGCAGTGATGACTTTAGTCAGGACCATTCCAAGGCGTGGACTCAGGGGTTGACCACTAGCTAAGGCGTCGGTCTCCGGGATTGATTGCTGGCAAGCCGTCGTAGTAAATTGTGTGGCATCGATAAACTCTTCACTAACAAATTGTGGCCCCTTTCTCACGACGATTCTGCCTTGGACTATATCGGAGACAACAACTTGGAAAAGTTTACAGCAGAGCTCATGAGATTTGTAGATCGGTGACACTTAAAACATATACACGTAACGCAATACGGAGCCTCTCATAATCACATCCACCAGCTGCGGTGAGCGCAGAACAACTGTTCCGGTTTCAGAGGCTTATCTCCGTTCCCTCCATTATATTCTCCCATTCTTTTACTTTTTTCATTATTAGAACACTTGGTGGAAATGTCAGTTTCACTGATTCTTCCATTGTTACAAGAGTTATAGCACGCAGCTGCAGTTCCGTAGTCAACAATGGCCAACTATTCTGTCATGTTGAGGCCAAAAATCGAGACAGGACCCGAAAATTACTTGGATGGAAATATTTATCTCCTCCACTCCCACGCACGTGCACGATTTCAAATTCTCCAAACCACAGCAAACAACACTTCCGAGACAAAGCAAAACTAAACCAAAATACACGCGTTACAACAGAGTATCCAGAATTTCACGTAATTTTCGAGATAGGTGGCTCCTGGTGTTAGGAGTATTCACACGAGACTTAATACCATGTGTACATCGCATTCGTGTTTATTTTTTGGTAATAATCAACAGAATTTGGTATGTTGGCTGAATGTACACAGATCCGCATTTCACCATTACAGCGATTTTTTTTATTCAGGAAACTTTGCAACCTAAAGATTTTTACAGATGTGATATTTGTACAATTTATATTATATATATATCCTGTCCTGTGGAGTGTTTTGTACTTATGCTTATGCTTTTTTATTTGTTAATAATTTGGTTCCTCGGGCTCTCTTTTTCATCGACGATGTTGGATGGGAGGCGGAGGAGGGGAAGTGGTATGGGATATTAACGGGTTGGGGTATATTATGTTTTATTTTATATATTGAAGAAGTACATACTTCGTTATTGTTTGGTGGATATATGGATTATTGAGGTCACTATGGATGCGGGAACCGGAGACGTAGCAGGCACAGTTTGACGGAGCTGGGAACTCAGAAGAAACCTGGTGGTGCAGAGTCAGAAACAACGTAGAAAGGTAAACACTCGGTAAAACAAATCATCCCGAAGAAATCATCCTTTATACTGCCAATTACTGGTTAATGAAATTTTCCGATTTTTACGAGGTCGGTCGTATGGTCCTAAGACAAGTAGTAGAAGTTATATCGTTCGTAAAAAAATCAAACAATCCTCTTTCCATAAATAAAAATCTTTTCAAGCAATAATCCAATGCAAAAAAAAACACGATACAATATTTCCTGTTTTTCAAGACATAATTTTTTCTGTAGTCCTGAATAGGCGTTTTAGGGGAGTACGTGATTAATTATTTATTAATTACAGATAATAATTCCATACTAAACTCTATATTCCATATTAAACTTTGTTTTTAGATTGGCTAAATGAGATTAGTTTCAAACTGGGAGTGCAATTTGTATTAAGAGAGAAGGAAGCATAAAATTTGATTAATATAAATATTATGAATATTTTCCAGGCCGTTGGATGATTCGAGGCTGCATCCAGCAGAGGTGTTCGCTTCTGATCAAAGCTGTGGCCACAACAATTGGACGCAGGGTACATTAAGGTATTACTTTCCATTGACGCGCCCGTGTTGATAGGAAGGTGTCAGGCGGACTCCTCTCACAAAGGCCGTCCTGGCCCGGAGTAATGGCGAACAAGAAAAAAGCGTGCCGAGCCACGGCTTTATTTACTCGCTGCGATGGAAAGGTGCATGCTGAGTTACCAGACGAAAAAAAAAATTATTTTTTTTCAGCGTTTTCTTCACAAATCAATTTCATTTAATACGTTCGCCGAGTTTAATCATACTGCAGACCCAAGTGATATGAATTCATTCCAATTCAATCAGTCTTTTGAAAAGGACCTTTAGAATACGGCGTATTAAACGGAGTTTCCAATAACTGTTACAAATTCATACACATTATGACACTACTTTTGTTTGTTCGTAGAAAGTGAATTTTCATTTTCCCCTCAGTACACTATGGGTATTCCTATACTACTATAGTTAGTTATTAACTTAGAACTCTTAAATATTATCAGATCAAAGTTTTAATATTATATTGTATTATATATAACTTTGTTTTATATTATGATGTTTTGTACTTGTTATGGCGTCTTCAATTTTTTCCTATTTTATATTTAATACCACATTTATATAATTCCATAAAGTCAACTGTATTTTATTGAAAACTAGCTGGGTGCCTGGTGTTGCCCGGATTGTCATAATTAAACCCACTGACATCCATAACCACGGATTTGACTCCAATCTCGGTTGTTATTACGTTATTTTCTTGTAACGTCACTCTACCCCCATCTTTAAAGGTGCTCCCCTAGCAAGGGGTCGAAATTATACACAAAAATATCTGGGGAAACGCTATCTACCTCATTGACCCCGAAATATTGTCTTTCGACGAAAATATCGGTCGTTTTAACATGTACGTAATTTTCCACCCTCGTCCACCCCCTCCTCTGGGAGTTAAACGGCAAGTTTAACGTCATGATTAAACACAGTGACATCCATAACTCCAGAATTTACTCCAATCTCGGTTTATTACGCATTATTTTCATATAACACCCTCTTCCTCACCCTTTCAAGTGCATCCCTCCAACACAAAAAGAGGTAGATATCATACACAAAAACATCGGGAGAAACACTATCAATCTCATTGACTGCGAAAAATATTCATTCGACGAAATGCATGTTTGAAAATTTCCATCCGCGTTTCCCACTTCTTCTGGATGTAGTAGTCATGACTTACCCCCACAGTGTTTGTTTCCAGTTCGCAGGGATCACGTGTACGAAATTTGCTCAAATTTTCTCCACGGGTGTAAGCGGATCATACTCTTACATATACACACACATTAAAAATAGTCAATTTTATTTATTAGATTAATAAATGAAACAATATTTTTTATAATATTGGGAGTGAATACAATAAAAATGTAAGTCTGAATTTGTTTTATGTTATTTGAAGTATCAAATATTTTCTACACATTATGTTACATTTTTTTCCTTGAATTTAGCATCAGAACATCTTTGAAGATATTTGAAGGAATTTTATTTTTATAATATTAATTAATCATTGCAGTTTCGTCGTATTTTTATTTTTGTCATAATAAAAGTCCTAAATTAGGGACGAAACCTAGCGACATTTTTTCTAAATTATTAATTATATTGTATATTTATTAACTTTTTATGACCTGTTAATATATTCATTTATCATACAAATATCAATATTAAACTAGAATAGTAGCTGAAGAATTATATTATTGAAATAAGTTTTTATGAGAGTGAGAATTAGCGTTGAAATGTTTTATGCTATACAAAAATTTAAATAGTCTCCGATGAATGGAAAATTTATTTTTGAGCTCTCAATACGAGTATAGTGTCAGTATTAGCATACCCGGCATAATTAATCTGTGTTGTTACGCGAGGGAATTGGGAATTCCATTGACCCCCTAAGAAGTAGCTGTTTCGCGCGAACGAAATAATTGCTTAATGGCGGTGGAGAGTTGGAGAGGGTGTAACTTGAACTAACAATGCTCGGCCGCGTACATTGCATAATGCATGACTTCCTCGCGGTCTTCTGCTCCCCGATTTAAAGCACGCACCACTGGCCAAACAACCGAATTTCTACAGCTAGTGTAACTCCTGCTGGCACTACGGATCATAACATTTCAAGAAAAATGGACGAAGAATAGAGAAAAATATTATCTCTTAATGTAAAAAAAATATATAAACATTTTTATGAAAAATATTTATATACTTTCCTAAGACAACAGTAAGACGTCTGTTTGAACATTGATTACTTATATTAAGCATTTACAGATCTATTATTTTTTTGCAAAATTAAAGAGTCGGTGATAGAGAATGTACATAGTATATCATACGTGTTATTTTATTTACAGAATATTTGCGTCTAATTTTTCTTTTCTCTATAATTATTGATATGATTAAAGTCAGTATTTACGATCAAAGAAAATTGTTGATGACGATAGGATCTGTTGATGTATATCAATTTTAAGAGCTAATTATATTTTTCAAACTATATTATTAACTAATTTAAATGTTAAATTAAAAAAACTAATTTCTTTCTTTAAATTGGAATTCAAAATTACATAACAAAATAATTAATACATTTCCTTTATTCATGGGAAGTTATTCAAATGATTCTTAAATTTTATTTTAAGATAAATAATTTTTAATTATTGATTTTTACACCTGCATATGTTTCAAAAACCAGGGACTAAATGGTCTGTATTGTATTATTTACTATAACGTTCATTGTAAAATTTATTAAAAGTAATATTCAATAAATATATTTAATAATATTGTTTTATAATCTTATTAATTTTCTTAATACGTTAGTAATTAGTAAATTTTATTGAATATTTCTTAAAGCGGATCTTCCCGCCAACTCACGGTTCAGTAGCACAATTAGCAACTTATAAAATTTACCGTTTCGCAAGCAAATAAATTAGTAGAAGCAGGTGTGATTACAATGAAATCTGAAGAAGTGTGGCTATTTCCAACGTCATAAATTTTAATTGATAAGTTGGTAAGGGAAAATATTTTTTAAAGCTTGGTATCTACAAAAAAGCGACAACAGCCATATATATATATATATATATATATATTAATTTTCGAATATATTCTGTTTTATCTGTTACATAAAACCAAAATATGTATTCGTAGCTGGAAGCGTAAGGAAAAAAAATCATAATTAATGTTTTTGGTATAATAAAATACCTCCCTTACAATTTTGTCGAAGAAAAGTACAAAGCAGACTTAAACGCAGATGCAAAGTACCCAATATCGTAAAAATCCAGATTTCTAAATAATGCTTGGATTTAAGGAATAATCAAACGCTATACCAACCCGCCTGGAAATTCAAAGTTCGAGATTTCTCAGCAAGGTGGTGAAGACCAGGCGGGAAGAGGGGATGACGTTTTTCCTAGTTGGGGAGAACGATGAATAAAATCCGAGAGGAAAACGTTCAGGAGGGCTTCTTCTTGTTGAACTTGTTGACATGTTAGCATTATTTTGCTTCCATACATCGTATAAAAACAGAACCAAAAGTTTATGTCTCCTTGGTCTTTCGGAGAAAATATTGGTCGCAAACAAGAAAACGGAATTGGAGTCGCAGACGTAGAGGAAGTCGTTTTCTAGTTTCCTAAAAACGCCAATCACCGTAAAATATTTTACGAGAATGCTTTCATTACATTTCTGTTATAAAATTGAAATATATTGACTTTTCTAAGTTGTTCAAAAACTTTGATTTTTTATATAAGATATAAATAATATTAATAGTTTACATTGAAAAACGGTGGCTAGCACTTCCCATGAATAAAGGAACTGTATTAATTATTTTGTTACGTAATTTAATGAAAGAAATTAGTTTTTTTTTAATTTAACATTTATTTTATATCACTAACACCACACTTTTTTATGATCGTACTTATCTACCCAGGCATACGTACAATTTTAAAAATAGCGCAGCCTCTGACGTTTAATATTTATATTTCCCGTACACTAAAGTATAATAATACATAAATATAATAAGATATACTTAATTTCTTCAATAGAAATATTGTACACTTACATTTGAATTCCACGCGCAGTGTAAAAATGTCAAAAAACTCCTTCAAATAATTTTTTTAACCAAAGAGTCGTTCCTAGATGTTATGTTACCTTTGCATCAACTGCTTCTCAGATTCTCGGTTTACGTCAGTACGATAATATGGCTCATTTATGAATTAGCGGAAATGTTTTTAATATAAAGTTCCTTGAGACCATCATTTGTCATTTATGATGTTCCACGTCAGAAAAGGACATACGAGAATTTTATTTTAAAACTGAAATGATTTTGTAGTGAAGAAATTTTAGGCCAATCTAGAGATTCTATTCAGAATATCTGGGCTGGAGTCTGGACGAGGGAAAAAGTTAAGAGCATAGGAGAGGCCCCCCATATTAACGTTGTCAGATACACTGCCCGCAGCACACATGATAATACGTTTCAATATCTCCGTTGCGGCTGTGTCACCGATATTTATTTTCTAGTAGATGATTACCCATCGTTTCCGAATCTTATATTAAATAGCCAGGAGAATTAATTTTGTCTACAGTGCAAAATCGCTCCAAACAATATCATAGACAATTCTTTTCAAAGATGTAACGAACGAGAATGAAACATTTGTTGGCTGACCTTACCAGTGAGCGAAAACAAGAATATAAAAATACAACAGAATATACCACTGTGAACAAAAAGTAAGGTGAATATATTTATAAAATATAAATTCTTTATTTATTCTTCCAAATCAATTTCATCCCCTTCAAAGTAATCCCCGCACTTTTTCCTACTGTTTTCCTCAAAACAGTCGGAATAGTCTTTTTCCGGTATAGCCTTCAAGACCTTCGATTCGGTTTTTATCTCCTCAATCGTGTCAAAACGGCGTCCCCGCATTCGCCTTTTGAGTTTGCTGAATAGCTAGAAGTCGCACGGAGCCAAATCATGCGAATACGGTGGTTGCGGAACGATATGAGTCGAGTTTTTGGCAAGAAAAGTAGCGAAGAACCAATGCAGTATGACATGGTGCATTATCGTGATGAATAAACCAAGAGTTGTTCGCCCATAATTCCGGCCGTTTCAGACGAATAACTTCACGCAACCGACGCATAACGCTCAAACAATATTCTTTGTTGACAGTTTGGCCCGGCGGAATGAATTCATAGTGCACCACACCACGATAATCAAATAAAACTGTCACCATGACCTTGATTTTCGGTCGACTTTGCCGTTGTCTTTTCGGTCTTGCTTCACCTTTTGCACGATATTCGCTGGATTGGTCTGTGGTTTCAGGGTCGTATGCGTAAATCCAAGTCTCGTGTTAAGTAATGATGCATTTCAAGTGGTCCTGATAGTCAGACAGCAAAGTTTAACACACATCAACGCGACGCTTTTTTTCCAAAAAATTGAGCGATTTTGGCACCAATCGAGACTTGAGGCGTTTGAGACATTCTTCAAAATGGTTTGGGCTGATCCAAATGATATTCCTACACTATCAGCGAGATCTCTAATTATCCATCGACGATTTTCAAGCACCAAATCTTTGATTTTTTGGACGTGGCCCTCGTCGGTAGACGTTGATGGTCGTCCAGAGCGCGGTTCGTCTTTGAACTCGTTGTACCACTTATAAACGTTTTTTTTGTGCCATAGTTTGATCACCAAAGGCCTTCCGCAACATTTCCAACGTGTCCGCACAAGAATATTCGTTCCTAAAACAAAATTTGTTACAAGTTCTTTGCTCAACAAAGTCACCCATTGCAAAAATCGAAAAATTCACTTTTGGCTGTTTACAAAAACACGTGTAACTCGGAAATAATTAAATCTTTTCAGAATCAGACGCTTGGCAAGTATTATAGACAGTTCTACCAACCTAAGGAAAAAATTTACCTGCCTTCCTAATACCCGGGAGTTTTAAATGACAATTTCACCTTACTTTTTGATCACATTGGTATTTGCCCACATTCAAAAAGAAAAAAGCACAAATGAAGAAATGAAGAAATGTATAACACACACAATTTGTAAATGAATAAAGATATTAAACATAGAAACATGAAAATGTCTACAATTTTAATAAATATTCTTAGATACAATATTCTTTTGTATCTGTCGGTAGTCTGTTAAATATCTTTATGCCGGAATAATGAATACTAGATTTTTGTCAATGTTTACCTGTTTCTTCTATAATATTCGATTTTTATTTCCTTAACAAATTTTAGTATTTATGAAATGTATTCACAAGGTTATGTTAAGGAAACGAGTTACATGTTACTCCACAGTCCTTTCTGGCCAGGTTCCTAAAATCTTTGTTTTCTACATTGAAAAATAACCAGGAGGATAGTGACCCCATATTGCAATGCCGTAATCAGCCTAACAGGCAAAACCTAATTTAACATCAACTTGTTTAAACTGACAATTCCATTTGAATCAACTTAACTAATTTTTAAAGCTAGAACTCTTACGATTCTCTACTAAATTTCCACTTACTGCGAATTTTTGTTATCAGATGCGTCTTTTGTATATTCAGGGATTTTTACGTATCAACGAATTTATGGTTGACTGTATTCGAATTACAATACGAGATTTTGACGGTAGTGTAGTCGTCTTCGAAGACGGATGGTTATATATTTATGGAGGCTGGTTTTATATTATATGAAAAGGACCCGAGCCAGCTTTTTTATCCGTGTAACCTGCAATTAGGAAGGAGAAATCGAAAATCTGAAACTCAAATTCCACAACACTGCGATTTTGGGCTGGTTGTGTCTTCCATATTTGAATGTACCTCAATAAAAGTGCCTTCTTTAATATGATGCCCTTACATGACATTACAATAAATCACTTTTGTACTAATAAGATTTTTCGACCATAAACAATTACCCCAATTGATGTTATTGTTTTGGATAATTCAGTAAATTTTTCATTGCATTTTGAAAATCCTTTAAACGTTTCCAGTGCAGAAGCTTTCGGCCATGGCCCCTTACAATTGTATTATTTACATTGTTACATAATTTTCACTCATAATAAATATAATTGATATTCATCATTTTATATACCTGCTTTAAAATCATATAATACACCATTTTACAACATATGTAATTTTATACATCAGCTCTGTACAAGCCTGACTTTCTTCGTAGTCTACATTCGAAAATATTGCCTCGTCAGACCGGATACGCACCAGTTTTAGTCCTTAAGTCATATAATTTTACATCACGTTTTAAATTCAAATTAAATGATTAAAACACATTTTTCATTATTATTATTACATTACTTTTTAACAAACATTTTTATTTATATTTAACTTTCACATTCTCATCAATTACTATTTCATCTTCATTCTTTCTTTTTCAATTACAGTATATTTTATATGATAATTAACATTTATCCCACTTATTGTATTTCTTAAATACATTCTATTTTACACATAATATTTTCTTGTTATTAATTATACTCTCTTTAATGCCCATACACCCTATATGTCATCTCTAACCTTTCAATTTTCACCATTCCGCTCTCACTCTCTATAATATATTGTTTATTATATTAATTTCAATTAAATAAACAAGGAAGGAAATTTAACTTAACCCAATTTTTCAAAAAAAAATTGATTTTCGTTGAATTTACATTTTATTATATGTAAGCAGATGCCTCAGCTTTCATGAGAATCTAAATTTCAGGGCCGCTTATAGGTCCTCAAATAAAGACAGTAATTTGCAAATTTCACCTAGTTACAAAAGCAAAAAATGAATTTTACTTACATACCATTTATTTAGAGCTGCTCTGGTTTGTGCACACGCGATTATTTAATTTTTATAGAAAACTATTTTCATTGACAGGCCATAACACTGATATTATTATCGTCTCACTTTTCAACACTTTAGGCGCCTTTTTACTTTGCTGTCATACGTATGGCCACATTCAGTTTTGCTTTTTAAAATCTTTAATAGAAAAAATTATGACATTCAGCCCATACTTTGCTGAGTTCGACCACCACAGACCCTCGCCCGGACTACCATGGTCAAAACACACACACGCTGACTGTTTGAGTGACTCACTACCTATTTATAGCAACATACTGTTCTGCCTTCCTTCCACACACACTGCTCTCCTGCTATCTAAGTTTCCTGTTAAATTTCTGAGCGTCTTATATACTTATTCGATAATACACCGTAGCAACCATTATAGTCTCGCGCCAAACAATGCTGTTCTTTACAATGCTCTGACATCAAAGTTACATCGCCAATAATTAACGAAACAAATTATATAAAACATTTCATTACACATTTGTAATCTCTACAGTATATATATTTCTTCTAACACGATTTTTGTTAAATAAATGGATTGAAATTACATTTAATAATAACATAAAATTTACAATGAAATTTCGGTAAGCAAAAAATTAAATAATGTTTAATCCCTTATATTTTGGAACTCCTTTAGAGGAGGCAAAAATAAATCATATGTAAATGAGATAATTTCATAATTTTTATCAATTTAAAAATTGAACATTAATAAAATTTAGAAAGAATTTTAAAAGAATCTCATGGAAATGTTATTGGTTTTT
This sequence comes from Zhengitettix transpicula, assembly GCA_037074705.1. Lineage (NCBI taxonomy): Eukaryota > Metazoa > Arthropoda > Insecta > Orthoptera > Tetrigidae > Zhengitettix > Zhengitettix transpicula. Next base: position 18,540,166 of record CM073593.1, on the reverse strand, counting down.
CAAACACCTGACCAAGTCCCGAAAAATTAGGGATGGAACTTTATGTGTTTTATTATTTAGTTTATCGTTCATCGTAAAATTTAATACAGTTAAATGCAATTTTGACTTAATTAATTTGGTAATTTTTTTCTTATTCGATTTGTATCCTTGCCAACACTAGTACACCCACAATATTCACTTAAACTTGTTGCATCAGTTAGCTTTGCAATAAATTTTTAATTATTATTTTTCTATAAATAGGAATTTTCATTTTCATTTAATTTTAAAAAGCAGTCTTAATTTCTTTTAAAAATGTGTTATTACTAAGGGATATTGTTTTTAAAAATTCTTATATGATATTGAAATTTGGTCAAATACAGATAGAATAAATTTATAAACACAACTTTTTCCTGTGACATTTCACATCTCGTCAGGTGTACTTAAAAACTTATGAGCTAAGATGAACGTGAAAAAGTTTTTCCAATTTGATTTATTTGCGTCAGTAAAAATTTATTACTTTTTCTAATATCAAATTAGCTACTCGCGCTTTTTCTTTAGGTAGCAATGCAGACCAGGGTTATGTAGAAATTGGACAACATGGAAGTAGTGTAGCATTCCTTTTTGTGAAACAATGAGTTTCAATTGGTTCTTGAATCACAATCAGAACTTGTTAAACAGAGAAAGGAAGGGTTAAAGTATGGGCTATTGGAAGAGATTGTAATCCTTAATTACACGGAGCGGTATGGTTACTACACTTCACAAACAAAGCGCCATATCCCTCATGGCCAACAAGTTATGTATCAGGAAATACTCTCATTGTTTCTCGTATACGAATTTCAGCTTAAAGGAAAATTCATTTTTAACATTCAAAATTGATACATCAGTACATTTTTAACAGTATATTTGATATATGGCTTGAATCGCGCGTCTCAAAGGTCATTTAATTTATTTTATATTTCTGTATAATATTTAATCATCAGTCCATATAAAGTAATAACGAATTATATATATACAAGATTCATATCAACTTTAAAGTACTATAATTTATTGGCGAAAAATGATTTAGTCACACCGAATAAATTATGGTTATGAGACCAATTTTCTCGCTGTAAATCACCCCTGTATCCAGTTTTTATAGATTGTCGTCCAATAAATGTCATCAACAATCAGCTCTGTCTGCGAGGGCTATTCTCTCGCAGGCAGTACCTGCGAGGTATATTATCTCGCAGGCTGAACATTGTAGGAGAGACACGAAGGGACGACCTTTGGGGATGCATTTTCCTCTCCGTTTTTGAACTAAGGTTCCCACAATCCGAGGCACCTCGGCCTGATCTGAGAGGTGTATGTTCCGGGGTCACAGACCTTGGGCATACGGTAAGAGTTGTCCGCTATTCCCATTGGAATAGTCTCCTAAACTGGTCGAGACACGGAGAAGGGAATGCTGCGTCCCCACAGCAAACTCCTCTCCCGCTATCAGAATGGCGTGGGACAAGTACCCAATGCCCGACCTACCTGAAGCAGGTTTTTCTAGGGTTTGGCCTGCATTTCTTTAGGCGAATGCCGGGTAGGATCCTTAAAATATAGCGCGGGGGCCCTAGTTAACCCTTGGCTACCTTCCTCTACCCTTCCGCATCCCCCCTTTCAAATCCCTTTCCTATGCTATAAGAGGGGAGTTGCCACTATGTGGATTACCCTATACATAGCCTGCCTACACGCCCCCCCCCCCTTCCAAAAAAATGTTATAATTTACATAAGTACGTAACGAATATATTTATAGAATAAAACGTGAGGCTGTCGCAAAAGTAATATTCCATTTTGTAACTTTTAAAGTTTATGGAGACGCGATGGGAACGCTATAGTCGCTCTTAATTATAAATTACTTGTCTCTAGCACACAAAGGCAGCCTCTCTGAAAATTAGGGAAACAATTATTAAATACAATACAGGCTTATTTAATATTACTACTTTGAAAGAACCAGCAATAAAACATAGGCCTCGAAAACAAAGGATTCTTTTGCATTTAGCTAGATTGTCGTATAAATATTTCTGATTATGTTTTGTCAAGCTTTAATGATACAATTGTGAGCTCGGGTTGAGTCAAATTTACATGTGACAGTGGAGTGCAGGCAAATATTTGCGTAATTAACCATATCAACAAAGCCGTGTATAGTAGCCAAAGGCATTCCTCGCTAGATTTGGCTTTTGTTTCGAGATGTACAAACCAAACTTGACAGTTCTGATAGAACACTGTACAGCAAGTAGAATTACGTGACTCCGCTCGGTCCACACGTGAAGTTTTTTCAATCGACCAAAAATGAATCAATAAATGGTCCGAGGTAAATCACCATTCCTAATCATTTTTGACAAATGCGTTGATAAAGGGAAATTGTTCCTAACATTTTTCGTATTTAGAAAATTACACTATTAGAAGAACTGATGATGTAAAAATGTGAAGGAGGGGTTCCTAGTTGTCGATATAAATATACCCTATGGCTTTTGAATGAATAAAGGAATGGGTTTATTAACTGTAACTTTGTGTCACCTTTAATTATATAGAAAATTATATCCAAACTTAAAATATAACCTACTTTACGAATCTTTAATCATATCAGAAAAATATGATTGCCAGAATGGAAACTCCGGAAATAAAATTTATGGCAAAGGTGAAAGTTTAGTAATAGACTTTTCTCAGAGCCCAAGAAATAAACAAGTTTTCATCTCTGATATAAGCGCCAAATTGTCTGCTGCAATGAAAAAAATTTTAATTTCTACATATTACTCATATCGCATTTCTAACACAGCTCAAAATAATGATACTTGACTTCGTGGCTTTCAACGTTCTCTTCAAAGATTCCGCTCTCAAGCATTAGATCTTCAAATATGTGCATATTATTAATACAAGAACTTACATAATACATGTACCTTGATTTTCCAAGGGACTTTCATAACTGTATTTCCATACATTTTCCCTTCAATTATAACTTTTATTATGCTGTTATGGACGCTGAAAACGAGACCAACATTAATTTGTTCGTTCTCCTCCTCTTTTAATAAAAAATTATGATTTATATTCCGTGGACATAAAGAATTAAATTAAATTAAAATATAATTATTATCAATATGCACAAATTTTTGTTTCAAAGAATTTTCATAAACTAATTTAGTTATTTGTAATCAATATACTGTGACAACTAAATTAGAGCCCATACATTGTTTGACATTATGTGACGTCTTATTTTTACAGTTATAAGACATTTGTTTAGAAATACTTCTGAAAGTTTTTAGTTAAGCATGAGATCCTCATCGTAGGTTTCCCGTGGGAAGGATAATTGGCAATTACTGTGACATAAATTAAATATTGCAATTGGAAGTTTATATTTGCTTATATGTGTCGTTGTCCTTTGATGATCTGGAACACGTGGCTTTCTTTCTTCCCTTTTTTTGCGGGGTGCTGATAGAAGCACTATTTAATCAAATTATATTTCTCTGCTTTTTGGTTCAAATCACTTCACTTTCTCACTATTATCACTTGTTTTCGATGATTATACTCTAATAGACCGTGATTCACTTTAACACACTTTAATTGCTACAAATTTAATATTATCGATGAATTTAATATACTCAAAGTTAAAATTAATTTATTTAACATTACTTTTGAAAGCTCTATTAATATAAAATGAATTTTTACGTGCGACGCTTAAGATAAATCTACCGTTCTCGATTTTCTATCATCTTACCGCAGCCAAGACTACTCACCAACAAAACCTTCTGGCCGGACCAACAATAGAACAATCTCTGCATTTACAATATTCATTATTCAAATAATTCGGGGCTACTTTCCCGTATCACAATAAATAAATGTATATGGCTGCATTAAATCCAATATTTTTTCCCAAGAAGAATCTGGAGCCAAACAATTATTCGTAAGTAATAATGCAATGAAAAATTAACGTTGAGTTTTCTTATTTTATTTGACACCCTTAATTCCCCTTCTATTATTTAATTATATTGAAATATCTCTTAATTAAACCTAAATATACACAAATTTCAAATTATAAACACACAGGCCTGTCTTCAAAAATTGTATTACTTTGACAGAAAATTGAATAAAATATATTTTTTTCGTATTATTAATATTGAAGTACAATAAATATTTAGCGTATATTACTGGCACATGTTACCACATCATTACTTCGATGGACCTTCTAGAAACGCAGTGACAACACGTCGTGCCATCGAATCAAAGAGGCATTGAATGTATTAATGGGAAACGACCAGCACTGGTTGTTGGCACACGGGCACAAAGTTCACTTTGGTGTTGACCGGTGGAAGGTGTTGTGGTACGAATGAGTACACATTTTCGTGGTTTCGCCGACTATAGTAGGTCAATGTGATTCGAATCAGATGGAAAGTGCCGGCCCATCGTGGGACAGTTGTGGACAGTCAAATGAAGGACTTGCAGAAGTAACAAAGGTGCTTTGATCAGGTGTATTAGAACGTTCCATAATTACTGTAATTAACGGGCAGGCTTGACCAAAACAATTTATAGTTCAAAATCGCGTGGTAAGGGAGAAGAATTTTTCGCCAAGCTGAGTACGGAGAATGAAGAATGACACTTTTCCAGATATCAGAGAAAAAGTTCTCATTAGGCTAAAATTTATAATATTGTAACACACCGTAGAGTGTTTCAGATATAATTTAATTGAATTTTACTTGAAAATTTTTTCAATAAGAGTACTGGTATGCTGATTTAATTCAACGAGGTAATTTAGAGGACAGAAATAGTCTTAGAAAGAGTTAAAAAAATTATTCAAGTGGCCCGTTTGATATTAATAATTTATTGCTAATGGTGTCTTTCATTTCTATGAAATTGTAATAAATTTTATGGATTGAAGTTTTATTGGTGTTAAATCAGAAAATTCTTTACCACCTCAAATTCTGAACTCCAGTGTAGAACACGCCAGACACAGAAGTATGTGGCGCTGCTAGGAAGTATTTCCAGAGTACTATTTCAGGGCGATTAATCAAGACGGCGGTCAAACATACATAATAATTCAGTTATAGAAATTGGCAGACTCAGTGACCCGGTAGCCCTGTTCATATTCAGTTATTGATTTCCTTTTGGGTGAACTAGCGGCGAAGACGGCTGTTTCCACCTCGCCAAACTAATCCCACAATTTATCATCCATGCTGCCCAAATTTCATATTCCAGCCCCGGGCTAAAGTGGCGGCTTCTAATATATTAGCCATAAGGGCCGGGGGCATTTATCTCCTGGCCTAGTGAGTATTTAGCGCGGCGACCGGCAGGTGTGTCTTCCAGCAAACAACTTCGTCTTCATTACCGCATCCTCCCAGGATCTCAATTCCTGCAGGCCACAAGATTGCGCCGGAGTTATTCATCGCGGAGATTTCTTTTTTGTATAAATCATTTGCTTCCTTCCTCGAGATCTTCCTTTCTTTTTATTCGGAACTTTACTTTTCCCTCGGGGCTGAGATCAGGCGGGAGTAATTTTAGATGAAATAAACCGCGACGGTTTATGAGTTCATAAAACTGTATTAGAGTCTCGCGCTTAAGTTTTAACTCTACCCACAGCCACCTCTCCCGTGCTTTCTATCGAGTTTAATTTTATTAAACGAAAAATTACTTCTCAAACACTTTCCTTATTGGACAAAATAATTAGAAAGTTCCACGACCAAGATCGTTTTGACAGCGAACTAAATCAGTGGTCAACGGTTGAAGCGATTTTAGTAATCAGTAACTAAACTGTTATATGACTCATTATTGACCATACTGAAGGGTTGAAAAGAACAACTGGGAAGATCTCATTACCTAGAACCGGTTGTGGTCTATTTGCGGTCAGTACCATATGCGGTCATAATAGCAGGTAACAATATTATATTGCTCCAGTTTTCAGAAGGTTGTATTTATCTTCTAATAAATAAAATTGTCTGTATGTGTATGCATGTATGTATGTTCCGCAAGAAAATTTACACCCGTGGAGAAAAATTCACCAAATTTCGTACCAGTGTTCCTTGCGACCAGGAAACAAACACTGTGGGGGTAACACACATATACTACGCCCTGGGGAAAGTTTAAAACATGTTCATACGGACGATATTTGCGTCGGATAAATATTTCTCCGTGGCTAAGTGATAGAAAACATTAGTATAAATGCTATCAGTGTATAATTTTAACCCCTTTCGGCATAGGAAGGGAGCACCCTTAGGGTTGGGGGTGGACGGGAGTAACATAAAAATAACGCAAAAACAAACGAAGAAGAATTGAAATACCGGGTTAATAATAACGCGAATACAACCGAGATTGGTGTCAAATCGGGGGTTATTAATGTTGCTGAGATAAATTATTATAACTTTCAACTTGTCTTTTATACCCGAGGGGCGGGGGTGGACGGTGGTGGAAATTGTCAAACATGCAAACACGGTCGACATTTGCGTTGAATAAATATTTTTCGGGGTTAATGAGATTGATAGTATTTACCCCGATGTTGTTTGTGTATAATTTCAACCCCCCCCCTTCTGCATAGGAATTTAGCACTCTTAAGGGGAGGATGGTGGGACGTTACAAGAAAATATCGCGAATAAAACCCAGATTCGAGTAAAATCCTGTATTATGGAATACGTTGAGTTTAATTATGACAACCCGGGCAACGGCGGGCACCCAGCTTGTAATAAATAATACTAGTTATTATTTTAATCAATGACATCCCTTAGTTGTCTCCAATTCCCGATTTATAGGCTATTAGTTCTTTCTATCTCCAGGACTTTGGAAATTTATTTTTATAGCTTGACTTAATCTTTAATATTTTTCTGTTATGAATTTATTATTAGCCACAGGTGATGACTGATGATTACGGCTGATGAGCTTACAATCCAATTAAAGTCCTTAAAATATTATTTTTCTTCAGTAAATTATGATTGTTTCCATTGAATAATCAGAGCGTTTCACGGTATAGGTTGTTGAAATAGGACGAAAAAAGTAGGATTTTATGACAAACTACTAATCTTGTCAGACATTCAGTAATATTATTTTGAATTGCTGTTGGTTAAAATATTTTCCCATACATGCCCATTGTATTTTAATTTTTAAGTCCTATGTAATAAATTTTTCACACAATCGATAAATTGGAAGTGCGGATATTTTTTTCTCAGAACCACCGATGCTGAGTTCCAATACGTAATTGATTTCCGATATTTCGTTTGGTATCCAATTAAAAAGCTTAAATATGTTTCTTACTGAGAAATGTAGTGTTGAATTATAAGAATGAATCAACTGCTTCTCCAAGACTGATCAAAATAGTAATATTAATGGGATGAACAGACTGGTATTCTAAATACTTATGAGTTAGGAAATTCTTTAAAAATATTTGGAATATAATATATTAAAATGCATTGAAGTAAATATTAAAGCTGTATCATAGTTTATATACATTCTCATATATTTTGGTTTTTAAATATGTAAATATATATGTAATAATAATATTTCTTCAGCTACACTCGTCCGTTGACAAAACTCAAAATGATCCCAGAAATATTGAGTATTATTTATATTATCACTTATTTTATATGTATTTGGCTATCTTTATTATTATTAATTTTCAATCATACGTAAATTTTTTCATTAAATACATATGTGTTCGTAAAATGGTTTCCGTAACTGATACACACCGTGTATTATTTCACAAATACAACTTGAAAGTAGAGTACATAAGTTTTACCAATATAACCTAAATAAAAACCACCAGTGGATAGTACGGAATATTACGGTATATGAACTACAACTCAAACCATTCATGCTTTGGATCGACTTGAGCACACTACAGGGGGTTTCACTTCCAATTCATTTAATTTCGAAAGTTTCTTACCATGAACTAGTATATTTGCTGTGGTTCTTCCCTGTTCGTATACTGTAATATTTAATAATAAGACAACAATATTATGTAAAAGATAAATTATGATAATGCAAGGAAACTTTAATGTTTCATTACATATAATTAAATAAAGTAAAGGTCCTTATATTAAAACTATAATTAATTGTAAAATATTTATGCCAACGTAACTTTTAATCTCACGCCATGTTACTTCAACCTGTGGGGGATTGTGAATGTCATAAATTATGTACTCCCACTGCCAATAACACAGCAAGAACTGAAGGAACGCATCACTGCTGCCGTGATGGAACATTGACAGTTAAATCCTACTGAAGGATGGGCCGAATTGGATTAACGTTTGGACGTGTGCCGTATGACACAAAATGAACCAAATATGTACTTGAAACTTGGCGAGTTTCGGCATATTTCCATGCGGAGCGCTAAGTTGAGTAATTATTTAAGATATGTTTGATTCAATGTAAATTTATTAGGGCTATTACTGAGGGTTTAGAGCTTGGAAAGTTGGAATGTGCTTCTCTATGGCGCCAGTTTGTAGGGGAGCTAATCCCTGGAGTGTGAATATGAGAAGGGACCAGATACCTGGTTTTACACGAGGCGGGAATCCGTGACTCCAGAAAGTTAAGAATTGCCTGGGGTAATAAAATTTCATGGTGCAGTTAGATCGACCATGGAAAGGTCGAGAAAATCTAGACTTTTTGAAGACCAGGAAGTCGTCGCATTCAGACAGCCATTAATTCTGGACAAGTGATGGCGAGAGGACCAGCAGAGGCGTTGGTGAGGTTGGCTGATCCACGGATGCAGCGTGACGACTGCCACAGATTCACAGATGTCGAGCTTCTACGGCGGTATCAACATCTACAATTGAAATGAGAATATAATACGTCTATATAAAATATAATTAGATGAACTAGCCAAAAACAGACAAAAGTAAGTGATGATATAAATATCACACATTTTATCAACATATTATTACATCTACTTATCTACAATTGAATCTCATATTATGAGATCAGATTGTTACTTCGGATAGCGAAATTTTCTTTAATTCAAATCACTGTAAATAATTTCCTTAATTTAAATTTCATTTTGTAAATAAAATAAACCTTACTAACGTTCTGTAAATAAATGAAATGTAGGATACTAACCGCCATGTGTAAATGACGGTAAGCGGTGTTTCTATTCTTTATAACAATAAAGAAAAATACTTCATATTGCACTTTAAAAACCCCACCCCGTCACATAAATGGAGCATCGAAAGATACGCTTAGATTTCATATCGTTCTCAAGACGATCTGCTGCGACAGACTTGGCAGCGACGTCTTGAATTAAATAACAGTTAAATATTTTATTTCGTTATTATTAACAGGCCAACTAAGAGGGATTTGACTGGAAAATGTACAAATTCCTTTATTTTAACCTGGGGTATTTTCTGTTCGAAGGAATTTTCAATTTATTTCGCTAGAGACCACGAAATTATTAGGCTAATTAGTGTTTTAGAGAAATATTCTTTATTTTATTGAATTTTCAGCCTGTCCTTATTTTACTTATTTTCATATTTGTGTATATTTTTATTTGAGTAATTGTGTATTTATTTATATGATTTTCAGTGTCTATAAAACTTCTGGAATGACTTTTCGTGTTTCCTCCGTTGAAAATAAATATATTTATCTAATACTTAAATAAATAAGTATATGTATTGTGGTATGCGCAATTAAAATATACAAATGACGAAAGTTTATAGGATTTTAAATTGAAATTAAACCAATTTTTTTTTAAATAGAAAACAAAAAATTATTTAATTGACAATTTTAATTTACTTTTAATTCTTTACATTTTAAGTTCTTAAGTAAATGCCTCAGCTGTCATTAGAATCTAAATTTCAGGGTCGCTTATAGGACCTCGAATAAAGATAGTGATTTTCAATTTTCACCAAAGTTACGGAAGAAAAAAATGAATTTGATTTACAATGACAAATTTTCATGCAAAGAATCTAACAACAACAAAAAATAGAGAAATCTGATAAAACAATACAAACATCTGACAAAGTTATAGAAATCTGGCGGTAAACGATATTTACGTTAAGGTTTACAAAATTTACGTTTCTACGTACCATTCTGCTCTGGTTTGTGCACGCGTGGTTATTTTAATTTTTAATAATATTTTATTGACGGACCCTATCACTGATTTTCACACTTCGTCCTAACACTTTACAACCCTTTCGGGGCCTTTCTACTTTACTGTCGTACTTATCATCACACTAGATTTTGCCGTGGAAAATCCCTGTAATACATAAGCTGATATCTTTACTGAATTCGGCCACCATTGGCCGGTTCGCCACAACTGCTCCACCTCCCAGAATACACATGGCTGGCTGACTGTATCTCTGACTCCTTTCGTCAAGCCCACCAAACACACACTGAATGTTTTCCGACAAAGTTCTCTGTGCTTTTCGACAATAATCCGTAGAAAGCATTATAGTGTCTACATTCTTGCGCCAAACAATGATGTTCTTTACAATGCTCGGCCTCCAAATTACGCCGCCAATAATTAAAGAAACAATTTTTTAAAAAAATTCCATTACACAGTATTAATATAATACAATATACATATACATATTAGAATTAACATCCGTAAATTAATATTTAAACACACAAGATTACAGGCAAGAATATATTCTGAATTTGGAAGCTATTGTTCTGTATTTAGGCTTTCATAATTTCCTTTTATAAAGGTTCTCTAAGAGCTTTACAAGAGAGTTAATTTAAATATAATTAAAGGCATCAAGAAGGACAAACCTCCACCGCACCGGGAATCGTTCTGGACAAAATCTACCACTGTGATCAAAAAGTAAGGTTACATTGTCATTTAAAACTCCCGGGTATTAGGAAGGCAGGTAATTTTTTTTCCTAGGTTGGTAGGACTGTCTATAATATTTGCCAAGCGTCTGTTTCTTAAAAGGTTTAATTACCTCCGAGTTACACGTGTTTTTTTAAACAACCAAAAGTGAATTTTTCGATTTTTGAAATGGGTGATTTTGTTGAGCAAAGAACTTGCATCAAATTTTGTTTTCGGCACGAATATTCTTGTGCGGAAACGTTGAAAATGTTGCGGAAGGCCTTTGGTGATCAAACTATAGCACAAAAAAACGTTTATAAGTGGTACAACGAGTTCAAAGACGAAACTCGCTCTGGACGATCATCAACGTCTTCCGATGAGGGTCACGTTCAAAAAACCAAAGATTCGGTGCTTGAAAATCGTCGATGGACAATTAGAGATTTCTCTGATAGTGTTGGAATATTATTTGGCTTAGCCCAAACCATTTTGAAGAATGTTTTGTGTCTCAAACGAGTCAAGTCTCGATTGGTGCCAAAATCGCTCAATTTTTTGGAAAAAAAGCGTCGCGTTGATGTGTGTGAAACTTTGCTGTCTGACTATCAGGACCACTTGAAATGCATCATTACTGGAGACGAGACTTGGATTTACGCATATTATCCTGAAACCACCGACCAATCCAGCGAATATCGTGCAAAAGGTGAAGCAAGACCGAAAATCAAGGTCATGTTGACAGTTTTCCTTGATTATCGTGGTGTGGTGCATTATGAATTTCTTCCGCCGGGCCAAACTGTCAACAAAGAATATTATTTGAGCGTTATGCGTTGTTCGTCTGAAACGGCCGGAATTATGGGCCAACAACTCTTGGTTCCTTCATCACGATAATGCACCATGTCATACTGCATTGGTTCTTCGCAACCACCGTATTCGCCTGATTTGGCTCCGTGCGACTTCTGGCTATTCAGCAAACTCAAAAGGTCAATGCGGGGACGCCGAATCGAATGGAAAAAGGTCTTGAAGGCTATACCGGAAAAAGACTATTGCGACTGTTTCCAGCACTGGAAAAGAGTTGGAAAAAGTGCGTTTTATCGGACGGGGATTACTTTGAAGGCGATGATATTTATTTGGAAGAATAAATAAAGATTTTATATTTTATAAATAAATTCACCTTACTTTTCGTTCACAGTGGTATATATCTGAGCTTCGTCTGAAAGTATTTCCGAATTTAAATATTATTATACTGAATGCACCTTGGAAACTGTTGAAAGTATTTTTGGACTCATAAACTGAGAAAAAATAATTTTTAGTCTCTAATCGTTAAATATTCATAATTTGTAAGTTTTTGTGGTACTGTGTATTTAATTGTAATTATAGATATTGAAAAAATTTCAATAATAGGAACTTTATTATAAGTTAATATAATCGACAACGTATTACAGCGAAATCCTCAATTCCAGAGAAGAAGTTGCAGGAAGCCAGAAAAATATTTTCTCATCAGTGGTTCGCGGGCTACATCATTATATGAATACAAAAGCAATCACTCTTTTCGTCTTTGTTTTTGAGTAAATTGTCAAAAGCGACTTCTGTCGAGTGTTCCTCAGATTTTTCCCCGAGACAGTCGAGACAAAATCGTATTACAGTTTTGCCTTTGATACAGAATGCGCATTACAGAGCTTGAAGCAAGATGTTCTTCTTCAAAACAACTTATATCTCGAAAAATCCATTCATAATTTAAAGCATTTCCTGTTAGATTATTCAGCGCATCAAACAACTTGGCAGTCTAAAATTTGAGTTTCGTTACGATGGTCGGATTGAACGGAAGTTCGTCCAATTAGTGCCACGCACGCGCACAAAATTTTGTGCTTCGTGTCGTGCATTGTTAATTACCAATAACTCTGCATGTATTTAGTCATCAAACATAGGGGAATGTATTGTTTCAGGGCTTCATATTATTTAGCGTTTGTACGCTACTAGTCTAGTATTTAGCGGCCAAGACAATTAAACAGAACAGGAATTAAGCTATTAAATATATAACAACAACCAGCAACAAATATTTGTGTGTCTAAAAGTCGGGAAGCAAAACGTTTTAATTTTCTCTTTAAAATAATAAAACACAAAAATAAGAAAGTAGAATATATTAGACAGAACTTTGGCCTTGTTGCTAGAAACACTGATATTTTTAAAAAATAAATTTGTTACTTTTTATCCTTCCTGCAGACCTTTGTCAACACATGCTGTGGATAGACTGAGATTATACAGCTTATATGAGATGAAACAACAGATGACACGTCAGAGATTCTATAGTAAAAATTCATAGTTGTTGTTAAGGCCAATCGTTATCCTGTTTGACTTTTATGGAATTAAGGTTGCTTCTTATATGCATAATTTGGTAGATAATTCCTTTTTAATAATTGGATTCATTATCTGGAATACGTGTCTTTTCAAAGTTAAATATCTTTAATTCGTAAAAAATGCTTTGTGGCTTAGTTTCTAATATCAATATCTATTTAGCGTAAATCGTTAACAGCGACCCGAATCAAATTGGCGTGAATTATTGTACTTGCGTAGTTTGTTCGTTCTTTTGCAGGGAGGTTGTAGCGTGCCACTTCTTCGATTTCTTAATTATCGTACAATCGTAATACAGGAAATGTTTCAACATAATATTGAAGATACTACGCTTCATAAGGTAAAGTGACGTCATCAGTTCTACTATTTCCAGAATTACTGTGTCCTAAGGATTATGCTGAAGTTGGCAGCCCGTAATGGGGAGAACGCATCGAGGTTGGTACCAGTGTCAATCTGCGACGTCACTATGACGTCACAACCACTCTCGATGAATTGTATGATTTTTTAAAATTCATATATCTTACAAATTACTCGTTTTCATACAAATATTTTTATTTGCCGTTCTTAAAAGAGCCATTTTTGGCAGAAAAATCCCCCCCCACACACACACACACACATTTTTTCTGGTAATCAAAAGAGATGTTATTATTTTCTCTATTTTTCACTTTATAATATTTTAAGAATAGTTCTGTGTAATGGTATTTTAGGATAATTATTTATAGTAAATTATTGCAATATTACGGAGAGGATAAAAGATACAGGATGGACCACTGTCTGCATTACCTCATCTAAAATCCATTTAAGTATCTCCTCGTATCTTTCTCTGACATGGGAATGAAAGTCTACAATTAAAATTTGACGTTTTTTATCTTTTGGCAGCTATTTTTTTTAATTATAATTGGATCCCCAATCTATAATCGGGAGAGCCGCTCTCGAACGCTCAGCCATATTATCCGTTCTTCAAGTGTGGTGTGGTCTAAAAATATAATTATTTGCTAATTTCTTTCAGAAAATGTAAATAATTCAGTCAATGTTTCAAATAACACACGAAACTAGTGATTATTTAATCTTGTTAAATTTGGAAATGCTGGAATTCTTATTATTTAATTATGGGTGGCGTATACTAAGCACGACGTTTAGTCCATTTCCACCGCCGACATCTTCTAGGTGAAGTCGCTGAAACATCGTGTTTAGTTAACGTCTCGCGTTTGGTATTTTAGCAAAATATTCACCGGGAAAACCTACTGAAATCAAGAATTTATGTCTCCTTAATTTGATCCTTCAATTAATTCAACTTTTATTCCCATATCAGGATGGATTACGTGTTTTAGATTACCCACAAAAAAATTAACGTTTTTATTGGTATTACTGCAACTGCTGAATGAAATCTCTCAAGTAGCGGCCTATTTTAAAATTAATTGAATTAATTTTTATTAATTCTCATTTATTTTATAATACTAACCGCTCTATGGGAAAAAAAGCTAAGCGGTGTTTGTATTATTCGGATCAATAAAGACAGTTACATTTAAAAATACAATACCATAGATAGTTAACCCTTTAGTATTTTGTATTTTTGTAAACTAATTTTTTTAAGATTTATTTTTGAGAATACTCTACGGAAAAAATAACAAAGTGACCAAAGGCCATTTGGCTCATGATTTTGCACATATTCAACGTTAATATAATTACGTCTGATTTATCAATACTTCACATTAATTGGATAATTATTATTTTATTTCAGTTATAATATGCTGAGAATGACCCTTAATTTTTTTTTCTTGAAAAATAACCACTAAAACAAAGAAAATAATATTAAGTTGATCGGTGAACAGAAAAAACTGGACTGAAGGGTTGACTCACAGAAAGCTAGGACAGACAAGTTTTAACATGTTCGCGGATACTAAAAAATTCACATTTCCCTTAAGTGAATGTGTTTTCTATCTGTATAAAAAATTAACTGTCTTAGTATATGAAGTGACACTAAAAGTTATGTTGCGTTTATGTTACACTTTGTACTAAAGGGATAATTTACGTTGGCGAATTCAATAATTCCACGTATCTTTCACAACGTAATTACATAGTCCGGGACGGTTACCACTTTACAACGGGTCTGATGATTCTGTTTGAACTCCGTGGTTTTAAAATTCTTCAGTTACACAGAGGTCTCTTCGGCTCCGGCACACTGGTTCTGTGTAGCTAAAGGAATGATAAATAAGGGCGCTCAAACTGAATCAATCGGTCTGGCAGTTCGTAGTTAAACTTGATCGACACGGCTCCAATTCGTCAGCGGTTAACCGAAAACTAATTATGTTTCCCAGTTTCAGACGAAGTAGTAACGTCATTTAACATTAGGATGTTTATTCAATAGGTTCGTTATTGTTTCGTGACAAACTGAAACACGTATTTAATTAAATCCATTTGGAGATTATGCTACAATTTTTTATTATCCGTTATCGACAGCTGTCTGAATTCAAAGTGATAATCGTTTTCCAATTGTTTCTGATGTTGATCATATCGCATGCCACGAAATATGATAATGTTTCATTTTTAACGGCCACGTAATTCAGAAAAATGAAGTCAAATGAAAAAGAAATATTTACCTTGACATTTTATTATAAAACGTAAATTATACACAGATAACATGTAGTGAAATTTTATGAATGCTATTGATCCCGAATTATATTGAATCGTCGCAAAAATCGGCATGTTTGAAATTTTCTCTCGCCGCCCGCCCCCTCTCAATACCGCCAATTCCCACCCTCGGCTGTTTTAGAAAGTTTAAATATTTCCACCCCCGCTTCTGGGGGTGGTAGACGCGTCTCACCCCAACAGTGTTTGTTTTCTGATCGTAAAGAACACGTGTACAAAATTTGGTGAAATTTGCTCGAACGGTGTAGATTTGTATAAGGCACATACAAACAAACAAACATACATACATACATACACTCACTTTTCCGCCTGTATGTAAATAAATAAAGGGAAGAACTTTAAAACAAATATTAAATTATCTAAATTTTTTCGCCATGGTGCCTGGACGATTTGTATATTAGCGTCTAATCCTTAGTTTCCCGAGACACTGAAGCCACTTTTTTAGAGTTAAGACATGACGGTCATCAAAGTTGTGAGCTCTCTCTTTTAATAGTACAGGATGGGATAGAACTGGGAGATGCGGTCGGGAGAGCAAGGTAGTCAAGGACTAGACTCGATGGACTACGGTTTTGTCTTTGGATTCATCAAATTTCTTTAGAGTATTGAACTGCTGTTCACTGTACGCACTGTCCTGTCAGAGAGTACGCACTACACCAAGAAATTTTATTCTTTTTTGAATCTCAGTGCGAAGAAGTGTAGCTGCCTGTATTCAGTCTGAAAGAGGTCACTATGAAAATTTCATCTGTTACGGTACCAAAGCGCTCACACTAGTCAGTTGAACTTCATACAAACCGATCAGATATACGGAAGCTCGGATAACTCTGTAATTATGAATTTGTGTGTCCCATGTTGTAATAAACTATTTTTATTCTCTCAATATGAGGAATCCAATCATGTTTTTACGTCAATTTTTAAAAAAAAGTTAAACTGCATATATACTTTAAGAGATTACAAATGTGTAAGTAAATGTTTTATATAAATTGTTTCTTTAATTATTGGTGGCGTAACTTTGCGGCCAGAGCATTGTGAAGAACAGCATTGTTTGGCGCGAGAATGCGGAGACTATAATGGGTGCTACGAATTGTTGTCGAGAAAGCGTATATGAGACGCTCAGAACTTTGGACAGCCAGTGTGCGTGTGGAGGTCTTGACAAAGCAGTCAAAGAGCAGTATGTTGTGAGAAATAGTCAGTTATGTGTGTTATTGGAGCAAGGCCGAAGTATAAGCTGAATATATGTCAGCTTGTAAAGGGTGCGTATCATTATTTTATTTAATATAATAAAAATAATTAACTACAATTTTATTAAACTCAGGACTCAGGCCTTATAGCACAGACATTTTTATTATACATATGAACTGACTTTCTTGGAGCCACAATGCTTACATTGAAGTCCACGTATTCCTTCGTCGGTCAATGACAGCGCCGTCCGATGATCCTCTGGCCGCTCCGTCGTATCCCCACGTTCATTATCTCCACTTCTCACTTCAACCAAGTCCTTACATAGTCCACCACCATTTCTCTCCAGACTTCACTCCACCCCGTTCGTTTTCCAAGTCCAAAACCTACTGCCCGGGCTCCGTCCGGACACCTGTCCCCACATCCGGCGTTCACCTCTCTACCTCCAGGGCTCATCCCGACACGTTCTCTCTACCGACGTCTTTGTCCGCAAAATACCACCCGGGCCATTGACCTCACCCTGGCCTTCTTGGGGTGCTCAAAAACAAAACAAGAGCCAACCGGGGGATGCGTCAAAATGTACGCGCTATAAGCTTCTGTATTAAAGGAATTTTTCCACAGAAACTGAGTGTGATAATACGTATGAAAGTAAAGTAGAAAGGTGCTTGAAGTGAGACCATTAGAAATCGGTGATATGGCCTGTCATTGAAAGATTATTCTATAATAATCAAAATAATCACGTGTGCACAAACCAGAGCAGCTCTGAACAAACGGGTACGAAAAACGTAAATTTTGAAAACCTTTAAGTAAATATCGTTTACCACCAGATTTTTATAGCTCTGACAGATTTACATAACTTTGGCATATATTGCTATAGCTTTTGCAGACTTTTCAGATTTGTATAGTTTTTGTTGTTTGTTATTGTAAATTAAAAGCACTTTTTTGATTTTGTAATGTAGTGGTAGGTTCTTAAATGATAAATTAAGAGGATATTTTACAGAATATATTAATTAATTATCTGAACATAATCTTAACATTATCTGAAAATAAAAAAATACAGTGTTCAGTTAGCCTGACAAAACAATCTGATCCCTTAATCTCAGTTAAACATGGTCTACGGTAATTCCCCCTAGGCGCGTCAAGGATTGAGATACTTGGCAGTTACCTTCGTTGATGTCTGGCCGTTATCGTGTGGCACCCTCGATCTCTCCGGGTCCTCTCGAAAACTGCAAGTGTCCTCTCGAAACTGCAAGTTGGGGGCTATACGTCCGTCGCCGGCGACGGATTGTTCCTCTCTGTGTCTCTATTTTTCTTTCTGACCCCTCGCTGGATGTCAAAAATCGATCGTCTCGATCATCTTTGGATCGATCTTTCCTGAACCAAGAAATGTCATTGGTTGAGGCAGCCACGTGTTATTTCAAATTTATGGGATTTTAAGCGAACGTTTCCCACGGTGCGACAGTCCAGGTAACTTCCGAGGGTCCACATCATACGCCTCCAATTCCAGACTGGAGGGATTATCTCCCCGTCTAGGCGGCGCCTGCTCAAATTCCAACTTGCCAAGCTCTCAACCCTTGCTAAAATCTAATTATATTCAAATGAAACATATATATATCAATAATAAAACTATCGCGCTACAGTAACTTGGTGAAAATTGCAAATCGCTATCATTCTTAGAGGCCCCGGAAGCGGCCCTGAAATTTAAATTCTCATAAAATCTGAGACATTTACTTAAAAATATAAAATGTAAATTCAACGAAAATCAAATTTGCCAATAAATAATCTGTGTTATCTCTTAAAAGTATTGGTTTAATTTCAACTTCTTTCTTTTAGTATCTAGTGAATACTATATAATTTGGATACAACGTGCTGACATTTTTGTTATTATAATTAATAGTCCATATAATTAATAGCGCATATTATTATTATTGTAAGTATAATTTGAAGAGAAATTGGGAACACAACACACATACCAACTAATTAGGTTTCATCACTTTGTAGATCGTTCATGAGGAATCTTCAGGTCTCAAGAAGATGTAGAATCCTTTTAATCTCTAATACGTTTACAAAATTCAATCTCTGTTTGGAGTTTGAAGGTTTTGATACATATATTTTAACCTACTTTCCAGAATAAACATAAAACGTCTGTTGTAAATAATAATGCTAAAAACGACCTATATAGAGATAAACTTAAAAAAGAAACTTAAAGTAAGTAATTTTGAATGTAAAGATGCCGGACGTTTCGAATTCGATTAGTGTCTTCTACTATCGACTAATAACTTAAGACTGAAAATTGAAGAAGAAAGTAAAATCAAACATAAAACTAAGAACCGAAGAACTTAAAATAAAACATCATATAACATGTTGAGATTTTCACTTTCATGTTTAATATTAACAGAATTTGTATAATTTTTAAAGATTCAGCTTTTCAGAAACGCGTCCAGACGTCCGGCATTAGTAAATTCGAATTTTCGTAGTTGAAGTTCCTTATTAAGTTTGTCTGTATAAAGGTCGTTTTTTGCATTGTTACTTTCCAAATTTTCATTTCTGTCCATTTTTATTGGAGCTTTTTAATCTTTCACTAGTCTTCAAGTTGTAAGATATTAATTTATTTGTAATCAATACACGAGCATAGACCAAATGATTATTATTTGTTGAACTATAAAGGTTTAAAGATTGTTTCTTTAAATTCTAAAATCCTAAATTTTTTATATCTGTGGTTTGAATTTTTTATGGATACACACACTGTATTGAAATAGACATAATATGATTTTGGTTACTGGCTAGGAATGAAAAAATATACTAATTTCCGTGACATTGATAAATTTTGTACCTTTCCAGTCAATTCAGGAGTATTTTAACCGACCCCGATTATTTAAGTTGTAAGATATTAATTTATTTATATTCAGTTCATGACCACATTATTGTTATTTAATTTTTTTGACGTAAGACAAAATAACTCGGCTGTAGCTTCCACTTGGGCCATACATATATTTATGACGATCGACCGAAAACCTGTTGTCCCGGGAATGAGCTCCCGTCCGCAAAACAATATTGCGAAGATAATATGCTGCCCTCTGCTTGCCTCTCGATTTCATCAAAGCAAGGAACCTATCAGCGAACGAACCGGTCAGGAAATTGATTCCATAAACTTAGGTGCGTATCGGGTTTCTAGGAGGCTGTCTTGAAGGGCATCAGAGAAAACGCCTCCAACCCAAACCTTATGCGTGGACACTAAACAGAAAATTATTACTTAACATCCACAATATTGAGGGAATGCGTCATTTCTGCATATTTCAAGGTTATTTGATGTAGAACTAATAAGTAATAAGCAACATTAGAAACACGTTTTTGCGTCAAAATATATTAGAATATTACATGCCGTTTATTTATTTATGCAATAGAAAAAGCCGATGGCTAATACAGCGATACTAAGATACACGACATGTTAACTCATTTGGGTTAATTAAATGTTAAGTAATAAATATGATGTAATATGTAAATGATCATTTATAAAATATAAAATGATATGCTACCATCATATTTGATAAACTAATTAATTAATAACAAGGAAGTGCACAGTAACGATTTTTTTTAGGGTAACAGGCTACATGAGGGTAATCCACAAGGTGGCAACTCCCCTTTAATAGCATAGGAAGGGATTTGAAAGAGGGGATGTGGAAGGGTGTAGGAAGGTAGCCAAGGGTTAACTAGGGCCCCCGGGCTATATTTTAAGGATCCTACCCGGCATTCCCCTAAAGAAATGCAGGACAAACCCTAGAAAAACCTGCATCAGGTAGGTCGGGCATTGGGTACTTGTCCCACGCCCTTCCGATAGCGGGAGAGGAGTTTGCTGTGGGGACGCAGCATTCACTTCTCCATGCCTCGACCAGTTTGGGAGGCAGCTGGCCGACTATTCCAATGGGAATAGCGGACAACTCTTACCGTATGCCCAAGGTCTACGAAGTGAAAATTTCGTGGAGTTAAGAAAGAGACTGCGGGTGCTATGGAGTCTATATTTCATAAAGAAACTCCAATGTATTATCAGTTACTGAAATATGTGAATGGAATAAATAATATACTTATTTAACACTATCTTAATAGTGTTGTCGATCGTAATCAGACTCATTGGACAAAAACCAAACAGTGGCAGAAAACTTGAAATATGGCATTACAATGGAAGTAAAGGATATCTTTTACATTGAAACATCCCATGTTTATCCAGACATAACATAATTTTATTTTATAATTATTCTTATCCCTTTTCACAGTTACATTGAAAGGTTTTGTATGTCTAGCTCGCGCGATTCGAAATTTTTATTATTTAAAAAATGTTTGTTTGGATAAATGATAGATTCTATTATTTATTTTTAATTTGACTTAACATTCTTTATTTATATTTTAAAAATTAATTCATATATTTTTTCTTAATTAATTTATCCCGATAAAAATGTATGTTTCAACTCGCTACAATCCTATCTACTAAAACATCTAAATATGATTATTAGCTTTTTTTCCGTTATTGGATTCCACAGGCGAAAGTTCAATAATCTCGAGCGGCCATTTACACTCATCAGCCAGAATCTGATTAAATTATTTGGAACGTACTTGTATAATCTTCAGCCTGGACATTAAGGTTTTCTCTAAATTTAGGAAACTTTTTCTTACGAGACAGTGACACTCTGAAGACGCCGCCTCCTTCCTAGAGGACTTTTTTTTCTTGCCAATCGTCTACGTGAAGTGCGATCCCGGGCCTGGCCTGCGCATCGTGGTAGGAAGACGACTCCTGAACTTTAGACCTGTCTAAATTCTTGCCCTGCGCGGTATTTTGAGCGCTGGAATTTTAAAACATTGTCTGGATCGACGATAGAGCAGGTCGACAAGGATCGAATAACTTAAATGGCCTGTGCACCGATGTTTTAGCTCGATACAATGTGTTTTTTCATTGTTATCATCAAAGGCGTAAATAGAAAAAATTTAAAAATCATTCAGAGACATAGAGAATTTTTTTGTGTTTCTTTATCCTTTTTTTAATCATTCAGGTACATTAAACAGTGTAAGTGAACATTTATATGATTATTTTGAGGTTATAACCTCAATTTAATTACTCAATTACATCGTTGTACATATAATGAATTTGTGTAATTACAGTTGTGTTTTGTGTGAATTTTTGTTATTAATTTTTTTTTATAAAAACAATATTTTTCCTGGCATTCTCCACTGTAAATACAACCTTGCATGAGTTCAATGTCAAAATTCGGTTTCCCAAAGCCAAGGTAAGTTTCTCTTGGCGTCTGTATTTCTCACAAGCCTTATAATCTTGAGGACCTTAAACCCACCTGAGAAGTTAAAATAAAGGGAAGGTTATAAGGTTGACCTCATGTTTTTCTTGCTCTTTACATTTCCAATCAATAGCATCAGGATGGAAAATCTTGCCCGGACCGGACACTCAATTGCGGAATTGCTAATAGGAGTAGACAATAAGATTTCATTTAAATTTCTATTAAATACTCATTAAATTTACTTTATACTTCAACAGTCTCCTATTAACACGTTTCTAGGGGCTTTTCTACCCTTTTTTTTACACTGTGACGGTCAGATAACAGTTGGAACATTTTTCTTGGATTTTGCATTGCATTGTTAACACATTTATTATGATCCTTTCTTCTCTTCTATACACTGATGCAAACCAATTTCATTTTTTGTTGTTCTATCCTCAATCTCTAAGCAATGAAAATCAGCAATATAGTTAGTATCCACGAAGTTGCATCTATTAAATTTTTCATATGCACTTTTAATTTACAGACCAAGTTACCTGAAAAATAAATTATCAAATCCTTTCACTTCTTCTGAATTCTGTTATTTCATTTCACAACGAGTAGAATCACGAGTGCCGTTTTTACAGTAAGTACCGTTCTAATATTTTGCTCGCTGCAGCTGCAATTTTGTGCACGCGCGATCACATTCTCCATTCATCACGAAACCAGGCGCAGCTTTGAAGCACCGTCACTTTATGTATTTTTTCTTTTCGTTAGAGCGTTTCGAAATGTTCAAAAGAATTGAACGACCCGCCGCACTGTGAAGTCAGATAGGTGATTCGTTTCCTTGATTGCAAGGAATCTTACGCCAGCACTCGACAATTGTGTGACGTGTATGGGGACGCAATAATGGCTGATGGAATGGTGACGAAGTGGATTCGACAGTTTAACGAAAGTCGTGAAAAATGTGCACGATGAGCAGAAGATGCCTACCCAATGTTACTAAGGATGATTTGGTGCAAGCTGTGAGACAAAGTATTCTCCTGGACAGACGATTCGACGCATCGATTATTTCTTCCCATATCCAACAAATTTAAAGGTCAGTCCTCTACAACATTGTAACTGAACGATTAGGAAGTGGAAAATTGTGCTTAAGATGGGCGCCTAAATATCTTACCGATGAACACAAGATCAGGTGATCTGGTCCGGATTTGGCGCCTAGTGATCTTCATGTGGAGAAATTTCTCGGGGGAAGGGGGGGGGGGGGAACATTTCAACGTCGACGATGATGTGAAGCACGAAGTGTGCAGACTTGGCTTTCATCAAAGGCGGTACCTTTCTTTGACACAAAAATTGGTGTCCCGTTACAAGTGCCTGAATAACGGTGGTGATTATGTGGAGAAGTAGTGAGAGATATAAATAAAATAATAATAAAATATATAGAAAAAAAATTCTGTTACTTTTAAAATAAATATCGGTACTTACCTTATATATTGTAATGCCAATTAATTAGGCCATTAATTGTTTGTATTAGAAATTAAATTGTTAGCGAATAAATTGTTAGCGGTATTTTGAGCGACAAAAAGCGACAATAGCGCTGAGCTCTGTTGCTTTGAGAAAATGCCGAAATGGAAATGCGCGCTCAAACTCGAGAGGCACTAGGATAGTGAGTTGGTGCCGAAAGATTGCGAAGTACGGAACAAGTAATAAAAATTGGGAGTTGGTGCCAAAAGATTCCGAAGTACGGAACAAGTAATAAAACTTGGGAGTTGGTGCCGAAAGATTGATGTGGACGGATTAATTTTTGAGTCAGCAGCCAGAAAGGACAGCAAGTGGTCGTGTCAGAAACATAGTCGAGACGATCTAATGTATTTAAAAGTAAAGTTAGTTTCGGTCAGCAGCAAGGAGCGGAATAGCAGAGTCTACATTTAGGACCAGCCACGAGAGAATAAACATTTAAAACAAATCTTCACTGAGCTACGTTGCAGTTTAAATCCAAATCAGTAAAAGACTAATAAATTAGTAACTCGTAAGATTCCTGTAAGGCAAGCAGACATCAGGAGGATCATCCGAGTTCCTGGAAGCCAAGAAATTCCATTTCGATTCAAATAGTGTAGAATCTGTGAGTCGACATTTAGAATCAGTGTAAAATTTTGCAATAGTGTACTTATGAAGCTACAGAGAATGCTGGTACCAGCCGAACAGTATGTAAGTAACAAAACCCGAAATTATGATAATATTCTAAACGCTAATTAAAGGATAGAGTCAGATTTCGATCGTTCGTTCGCTTTCTTCTAGTTTTCTTTCATTGATTGACTTATTGTTTTAATTTTAAGCAAATAATATTTTGAATTGTTAATTAGTAAAATTCTAATTTTATCGGGTCCTAATCATCAAACCCAGTAAAGACCCTGAGATATTAAAATTTTAATTGGAATTGTTTTGATTCTTGAAGCTACAATTTGATTCTAAATGATATTTTATTTGTAAATTCTTGTTTAATCATTCATTTAATTAACGCCTATCCTTTTGATTAATAATTCATTTAATTCAAGGCTATTAGTTTTTTATTACAATATACTATTTACAACAATAAAAGTATGTATTTTACCTTTCACTCTGAAAATCCATTTAAATTAAACAGAATAAGACACATTTTTCGCCCTTAGAGTTGTTTCACGTTTGTTATTTTTTTAGTTGTTCAATTACACATTCATTTGTAATTTTGAAGTATTTATTTTTGTTTTTCGTAAACTATTAACTTTATAAACCTTATAGTGTAGGAGAAATTACGCGTTGAAACCATATGAATTTATTGTTTCTATCTAAATTATAGCGTTACTGTAACAATGTAATGTGCTGTAATATGCTAAACAGTAGTTTGCATCGGAGAAAAGGTTTGGAGAAATCATTCCTATGCTGCAATTAATTTAATCTTCATATATGTAAAATAGACCCTTGGCCTACGTGTGTTTGGATGTTCCGCATAAAAATCTACACCCGTGGAGCAAAATTTGACCAAATTTCGTAGTCTTGTTCCTTGAGAACAGGAAACAAACACTATGGTGGTAAGACACGTCATGGGCGGGGGTGAAAAGTTTCGAACATGCTAAAACGGCCGATATTTGCGCCGGATTAATATAGTTCTTGGTCAATGATATAGACAGTGTTTCAGACGATAAAGCTAGAGTATAATTTTAATCCCTGTCGGCACGGGACGGGAATACCTTTCGGGAGGAGGGTGGATGGAAGAAAATAACGCAAAAACAAACGTGATTGAGTTTAATTATGACAACCTGTGCAACGTGGGGAACTCAGACAGTTCTTAATAGATCTAAACCTTAATCTGAACTATTATCATAAAACAAGTTTCAAAATTTTATTAAATATGTAACTGAAACAGCACTATGAGACGTATTACAGCTGGAGCTTCAGTAGTTCTTTCGTGTTTGGTTTTATTTTTAGGCTTTACTCGAATGTCATAATCGTATTGTTGTTTAAAAGATACAACCCCATTTGTATATAATTATGTATAAGAAGCTTCCTGTTCTGTTTTCAAAACTAACTACAAAAATCAGCAATACAGCTTTCAGCAATGGAGCGTGTTTGACGGAAATGGTAAATGCAGGGAGTAGGTAAGCGAACACCATCAAATATTGGTATCCGTATGGGACAACGGTCAACAATAATCCGATATGTTGAATTCTGTATTCAAGTCACTCACGACAATACATGCTCTGAAATGATTATTTACTTCACAAGCGGACGTCTGAACCAAACATTTGTATCAGATAAATATTCTGCCCATTGTTTGATCCTCGTAATGTTCAATGGAATATTTTTGAGATAGTTTGTACTTTACAAAATGATACGCTATAGAATAATTTATACTGGTAATGTAGATCTTTCGTACAGAAAAATTTTCTAATAGTTTGTTTCTTTTTTCAAATAAAACTTATATTAAATTTGGTTTCAAATTAAAATTACTGAGACCAGTCAGAATTCATTAAATTTTAGGATGAAACATTAACGTTGATGAGGTCAACTTTCTGAAGGAAACTTGGGAAGATAGGGATCTACTTCTCCTCGCCAGTAATTTGAGTAGTTTCTGGCAGCATCTGCTAACTTAGTTCTCCCCCAATTTCTACGCACTCAAGTTGGCCAGAACTTCAAAATCTATCCTTTCAAATTAAATTCACTTAATGTTATTATTATTTTAAGACACAGTTATAAAATATTGAATATATTGAAACTATGTCTAAAATATACATTGGAGTTTTAATTTACATATGAGTATCCATATAAATATACTACAGTAAATTCGGACATATTGAAATTAAATACAATACCATAAAAAATTAAAAGGTAATAAACACCACACCTACTGCCAGGTTACGAGGTAAAATCTGTTAAGTTTCCCTGTCCCACCATCGGAAGGGCGTGGGACAAGTACAAAATGCCCGACCTACCTGACGCAGGTTTTTCTAGGGTTTTCCCTGCATCACTTTTAGGCGAATTACCGGGTAGGATTCTTAAACCATAGCCCGGGGGCCCTAGTTAACCCTTGGCTATCTTCCTCTACCTTTCAGCATCCCCCCTTTCCGATCCCTTCCTATGCTATTAAAGGGGAGTTTCCACCATGTGGATTACCCTCATGTAGCATGTTACCCTAAAAAAAAGTTATTCCTTTCTTCACAAAGACAAGAGTGATATGTTTTTTTGAGTATGTTGGTCTAAACCGGAGTAACTAAATGAAACTTCCAATAAGCCGCGACGTCTAGGACAGGCATTAGTGGTGCACGAGGGTCCCTCTCCTGTGACGAACGACAAGTAATTCGCGCAATTTTTGACGGAACCGATTGATCCATCTTGTTATAAGGAGAGACAGGAAGGACACATAGCCAGAAACTTTGGTGAGATAGGTACGAGAAATACAAATTCTGACCCCGAAGGAAAATTGTGAGTGGACGTGGAAAGAAAGAGAAGTAAAAATATGTATCGTATACGATTGAGGTTATAAAATGACCCACTGAAAACGAAACTGGACAATTTGCAGTGGAAATAGAATTCTGAACATTCCTTAGATAGGCTTTTGACAGCTCGGTAGAGATATAGTTTCCAGGCCAACCTGCTGTGGTCGCAATAGTCAGCGTCATTGCCTCATATCACAAATGTCCCGGGCTCTAATCCCGACGAGGTTACGGATGTTAATGTGTTTTCAGAATAATCACCTAAAACCCGTTGCAGTGTTCACGCTGCCTGGTCCGCACGGTGGAGTCATCGCTTTCATCATCATAACGGAAACCATTGCCGTTATTAGTTTCTCTAGGAATAAGGTTCTCCATTAATAATTTTCCTCAAACCACTCACAAGAATTTTTTTAAATTTTGTATTGACATTTTACGGTCGCGACTAGCTAAATGAGTCTCAAGGCAGCATGCGAGGGATATTCTCTCGCAGGTAAACCTTCCCAGAGGGCTCTAGAGGAGGCTACATTTGGGGATGCCTTCTACTCTCTCTGCTTTTTTGATAGTTGGCCATTGTTGACTACGGAACTTCAGCTACGTGCTATAACTCTTGTAACAATGGAAGAATCAGTGAAACTGACATTTCGTCGAAGTTTTCTAATAATGAAAAAAGTAAAAGAATGGGAGGCTATAATGGAGGAAACGGAGAGAATCTTCTGAAACTGGGACATTTGTTCCTATAGGAATAGTCGGCCTCCTAACTGGTCGACGCATGGAGAAGGCAGTGCTGCATCCCCACAACCAATCCCTCTCCTGCCATTGGAAGGGCGTGGGACAAGTATCCAATACCCATGCAGGTTTTGTCATGCATCACTTTAAGGCAAATGTCGGGTAGGATCCTTAAACTACTGCTCGGGGACCCTACTTAACCCTAGGCTACCTTCTACTACCCTTCTTCTACCTTTTAAATCCATTCGTATGCTATTAAAGGGGAGATTCCACTATATGTAGCATGTTACTCTAAAAAAATGAGTCTTAGGACTGATAAATAATTATTATATAGTTCTTAGAAAGTGTTTGGGGACCTTTTTCTCGATGAAGGTTTATATTTATGAAGGAGCAGAAATTTTCCGGAGAGTACAGGGGGAATATAGAAATTGAGTCTAAAAGACCTTCATTGGTTATAATGTAGTCCAAAATATTTATTACGCATTTCTATTTACAGAAGCAATTAAAAATATTTTTTACTAACGCTATAAATTTATTATTTGTTCATAGTGTAGTATTTTGTGTTTTAACCGAGTTTTTAAGTTTCAATTAAAAATGGTATCCATTTTCCAAACAATTTAAATTCAAGTTCTCAAAATATGTATATCAATATTGTAATAATTGGTAATTAAGGCATTGTTCTAATAGAAAAGTTGAATTGTAGAGGACACATTATTGATAGCGGTAGCGGACGCCACAACAAACCGACAATGAAAGGAGAGTATAGTTGAATGGTGGGGAGAGGATTTACGCGCTCAAAATTAGGAGACGAACAGAGACAGTTGGGTAGTAAGCGGCGAGGAGAACAGATCAAAAGTCCAATTTACGAAAGTTTGAACAGTTTTGTCAGTCAGCAGCGAGAATAAAAGAGGTTTAATATAAGGAACGAAAGAATGTGTTCCGGTAATAAGTACGCTGTTACATCAAATTTCAAAAAGTAAAGCAATCTTCAGTCAACAGACCAAACTAGTGAGTTGCTTTTTCAACATGACTCACGACATCTACAAATCCAGGTTGCAGTAAATCATCGAGAAGTAACCAATTCATTTTAAACCAACCGACAAACTATGCTAATTAGAGTCTGTGAATAATTAGAATCTGTGAAAATCCCACCATTGTGCTACGAAAATTTAATGTGAATCTTGGGCTGCCGTAAGTAGAAAGAAAACCTTAAAATTATTGTAAACCGTTTTAAAAGATAAACGTCAGATCGTTCTTTAATTATTGATAAAATGAAATTGTTTAAACTCAATCTTTTAGTATAAATTTCTTCATTAATAAATTTCGTCTATGTTTAGACGCATCGATTTCCTTGTAAAGTAAATGTAAATTTTGTGTTCTTTGATTGTTTAAATTCTGCCATTATCAAACCCAGTTCAAGATCCTGAGATCCCAATTATATTTTGTATTTTGAATAATTGTTTTAAATTTGGCACAATAAATTTTGTTTATTGTTTAAAGTTAATAGTGTATTTCATTTAAATGTCAACACATAAAAAAGTAAGCATTATAATATATTTAATACAATATAAATAAAATAAATTCTAATCTAACAAACAACAGGAAAAAACCTTTAAGAAAGTTCCGTTAGTTTTCTCTCTGTGGACTGTGTGTCTCATTGATAAACATTTGTATAATTTTCCGAGTGACACGCCTTTGCACAACCGACTTCTCTCATTTTCCTGTTTCTCTTCCAGGATCCGCTATCAGCGACGGCTTCGGAATGCATTGTGTCCGGTAATAGGAGACCGTCTGTTGGGTTTCTCACCGAGAAAAATCTTCGACCTCGTTCCTCGAAATCTCCACGTATATCCCTTTGGTTTCTCCTCTTACTTCTGCTTTTCCTTTTCGCCGAACTAGGCTAATTTGATGATATTCTCAGACAACCAACAACTGACCCTCTCCGTATTCCTATCCGTAAAAAATTCTGCCTGATACGGTCCCGGCCATAAAATCCCTTTTCTTTCCATTGTTTCACTATTCGACTTAACTGGCGTCAGTTCATTTGAATAATACACCAGTAGTGCCACTTAGCGCCGTGTATTCAGAAGATATATTACAACCCATATTTAAAAAACTAATTAGATGCTAACGGTATTTAATATCAGACCCCATGGCGGATTGTTTCACCATAATCGGTTACTACGCCAAACTACGTAAAACAAATAAATGACTACTTGTAATAAATCACATAAATAGATACCAAATCTAACGCATTAATTCTGCCAAAATAGTTCATGTAAATCAAGTATTTCGTACTTATTTTTTTCATTTGACTATAATTCGGAAAAAATAAATTTTAAGTTAATAATCTAATAAATCTAGAATGTATTTAAGTTTCATGGATTAGTTAATCAAACAGATGATGTCTCGATTCAAGGCAGTGCAATTTCAGTTTCTTTCAAGTGTATCTGTTCGTAAACAAATCCGTTTTTTGTGAAATGTAGAGGAGAATATAAACGTACAGTTTTTCACAGGTAACAAAAAGGATTAAATTAAAAAATATTATAGTGGAACAATGAGTTACAAGGAATACATTTTAGAAAAAACTGGCCTCAGCTCTATCCAATCAATAGTCTTAATAATATACAGGAGGTTAAATATATTTGTAAAATCACAATTGGGATTCTAATCGGAAAAATCATTATTAGGAACGCACTTTAGATTATAATTTATGAATTAATGATTAATATAAATCATATATAAATTATAATTCACTGAAAACTTGAGATTTAACTTATAATTTATTATAATGACTCAAAAAAAAGCGTACCCAGCTAATTGAAAATGAAACACTAAACTGGTAGCTGAAAAATGTGTTTAAATTAAAATTTTCTTCATATACTTGGATCCAAACGTATTTAATATATACGTATACATTTGTTTATTTATATTTATGTAAACAAATACATTAAAAGCACACTAAAAGTTATGGTTATTCAACGTTATGTATTTTATTATTTTAATGGTACTGCAATAATGAATTCGTGCATAATTAGAATAATTTTCCATTTGCAACGCACAACAATTCAACCGCATCAATTTTTCATCTCCATAGACCTTCAATTTATTGTTCAAACAGTGGGGTTCCAGTAAAAATTTCTATAACTGGAAATAATGAGAGTTTTTAAAATAAAATTCGCAACTTTTCCTCGTTAAGTTTAACAAAACATCATCCCTTCAGATTTTCGTTTATTTTGGATTAATTTAAAGCCCCAATTTCTGGTACGTTTCTCTTTTTGTGGAGTTGTAATTGTAACTTGCTACCGGTGAATAGTGACTGCTGAATTTAGGGTGGCCCAATGCAGCTGGTATTTTGCGCTTCATCGCAAGCCCGATCTTTCCAACCGTATCCTAACACGCAGATTCTAACTTATTTACTGAAAAAGAAAATTTACATGTCACCCAGATGCAAATCACCTGTCGTGAAAGTGAAGTGATCTCTGAATGAATGGAGCATGGAAATGTAAATCATAATTTAAACATTGTAAGTTAGAAAAACTGTTAAAAATTCGAGAATTACATTAAATTAAAGAGTATTAAATAGATATAACATTTCGTACCAACTTTGGGACGTCATAAATATTATACAATGAAAATATTCTTCTTTATGTTGTTGAAGTTAACAAAAATAGAATTAATTCAACTGTTTAAAATGAAAAATTGAAAATAATTATAATAATCAAAAGCCTGTTGAGCTAAATACCATGTATTAGACATTTCGATTTAAGTAAATGTTATTTAATATAAATAAATTAAGTTTCGCAAAAATTCTCGGAACCCTATGCGAGTTAAAACCGAAATGTGGTGTAACAATAATGAGTAGCTATATTTTTTAAAAAAGAACATATACAAGAATAGAACTGATTTCAATTAAAAATTAACATAATTTACCATTCTCATGGAACATATTAGCCAAAAATAATAAGATATAATACATTATAGACACAATATTTTTGACAGTCGTCGTATTTGTAAATATTAGCTAATTAGAAATATTTTTCATTCAAAATTATTACATTAATACAATTATGGAGATAAACATTCTTAATTATTATGAAAAGGA
The DNA here is from genome assembly GCA_037074705.1 of Zhengitettix transpicula. Lineage (NCBI taxonomy): Eukaryota > Metazoa > Arthropoda > Insecta > Orthoptera > Tetrigidae > Zhengitettix > Zhengitettix transpicula. The sequence goes on along the minus strand of CM073593.1, from coordinate 18,508,216 downwards.
GTTTTTAATCATCGCTTTGCTTACCCAATATAACATCCATTGCAGTCCAAAGAGTTTAATTTATACCTCACATTATGTTTAACAAACCATCTTTAATTATGTTTTGGCAAAATTTAAATTACATAGAGATTTAAAAACAATTTAAACATCACAGGTCAGTCAATTTATATTAAATACTTTATAGATAAGATCCACGGTGAATATGGTAATTCTATTATTTACTTTGTTAATTGTAATATTGGTATTTCCTTTTGTATTCTTAGATTCATTGGAGGTGTAATTCTGGAATGAAAGTTTAATATGTATGCAATTTTATTGCCTTTATTGGCTACGTAATTTCAGATAGTATTATTATTAGTCATAATTGTTTGTAAATTCAGTTAATGTAACAAACATGAAGTAATGAAATTTATACAATTTTACTTATGAGTAATGAGATCATTTTTACTATATTATTAAAATTAAAATTATAAATATGACAAGATAAAAATAGAAATAAGTTACTGGGTATTACATTAGTTATTTGTCAGATCAACGTAATTTTCTTTTGTTAATCTCTTTTTTCTGAGAACTAATGTGTTCTTCATATTGTATCTTAACGTTTTTTTAACACAAAATGTGAAAATGCATTAATTGGTTTCTAGTTCATGTGTTGAGTATGATTTGAAGTAAATCATTTACATTTTTGACATTTTCAGATGAAGTATAATGGAATAAAAAATAGAAATTGTAGGTGTTGACCCAGATTCTACTTCGTAAATAACACACTATCTTAAATATAAACTAGAAACATAATTTTATTTCTGCTGTAAATGTTGTGTATTTATTACTGTAGTAGCTGCCTTCACGACCGCAAGAATTATTCATCGACGTCCGTTTGTTTCGCCGAGCACTAAGTCGAAAGGGAAACATTTTAAATGCGATGAACCCTTCCCCACGAAGTCCCAGTACACGGCGAGGAGGTTAAAGTGGCTCGCGAACGGCGATATATCTTTTTAATGCGCTTCAGCCGAAGCCTCCCTCGGGATTACAACAGATAACGCGCTATCCCCGACTCCCGACTGCGTTTTAATTCGCAATTTAGCGTCGTCTGGCTGCGGCACATTAGTCGATGCTCGCTTAAACAATGCGCCACGAAAATTTATTCTTCTTAGAATATAACAAGGACCAACCACAACAAAAAACGCAGGCTCTTATTTAACACGCAGGGGATTTTCGTATAATATATGTCCAATTAAAGTGCGGCTTAAGTCCCATCATGTTCTTACTTACAATTTTACTTTCATTGAGGGCAAAGTCGGGTAGATAAATGCGGACCGTCAGTTAGGAAAGCTTAGGTGTTTACCTTTTACAGACATACTTTGTTACTCGGGCTAGAGCCTGCAATTTTTTAAAAAAACTTCCTTTGGTTCTCGTTATTTTGTTACGATCAAATCGGGGGCGGATGTGGGCTTGAGCAATAAACAAGACGGACTTACGAGGCAGCGCGACAGTTCTAAACCCGTTATGGGTTATACTACAGACCTCGTAGTAACCTAGTGTTAACAGGTTTGTAGGGGGCCCGCCACAGATCACGTGGATCTTTTAATTGGTTCCCCGCCTACACGGGAAGTAACTCAGCACTCAGGAAGCGGGTATTCTCTTAGAATCTCTGAAGCCTCTCCAGAAGTTAGTCTTTCGACTTCCGTATTGGTGTATTGCTCCTGGACTCTATACAGTTCAGTCTTTTTTTCTTTATTAAACTTTATCTTTAACTTCCTAGCGCTTTCTGATTTGTTCAAGCATCTGGACGGTAAGATAGATACCAATAACCCCACGTTTTCGTCTTTTCAAAATTTCTTCCTCCCAACGCTGATGAAACTGCGCTGAATTTTCCTCCGACCTAATCTTATTCAGTCTGATCATTTCCGTGCCTTCGCTCAAAACTTTTAGACATCCGCTTTACTTTGGTCTCTAAGTTTTTTTGGGTACAATATTACAAAGGCTTCATCGTCTCACATACCTTGTTTGAAAAACACTAAGTATGTAACGTCTATATCGTGTTCATGTAACATTAAAAAAGTATTTGGCAAAATTTAGGAAAAAGTTTTTTTAAAAAATAAATTTATTTAAAAAAATGAAAAACATTAGGATTTTATCAGAAATTTTTATTAATATTAGTGGAATTTTCTTCTATTTTTTAGTTCCGTTGATATTTTGTTGCATGCAAGTATTTAACTGAATTGTTTTTATTTTTTATTATATATATATTTTTTAATTACAGTTTAATTTCGCATTAAACTTTAGGTCATTAGCGACTTACATCTGTTAAGTTCTACATTTGTATAACAATTAAATTAGTTTATACAACCCAGTTTTCATCGTAAAGTCTATGAGGTTGTTTATTGCTGCTGATGAGTTGCAAATCTCCATCATTGAATGTGCGGCTATGGTTGATCTTATCTCGGTATATTTGGGGCAGTCAAAGAGGACATCAGGAATTGTTGTGGGCTCCTTGCATGAGCTGCATACCGGCTGCGGAGATCTGGAAATCAAGAATGAATGAGTGAAACTGGAGTGCAATGTTTTTATTCTGGCTACAACAACCTGTTGCACTCGAGATAGTTCTATAGTGTGCGATATTTCTCTGATGCTTCTGTCATTTCTGAGGATGACTCCACATTCCTCTGGTTTCACAGGTCTACTCCACTTTTCCTCCAGTTCCTTGTAGAACCCTACTCTGCAGTCCCTGCTGGTGCAGATTGGCAGGTTGCTGGATCTTCCTTGATGATCAGCTTCCATCTTCGCTAGGAGATCTGCCCTGCCGTGTCCTTTTATGTCCTTATGCGCCGGTAGCCAGGCTATAGTGATCCGGTTTCCGTTTCCTTGTATTTTCAATAAATTATCTCTAATTTGATTTATGCAACCATTTCTGTGCGCTGTACTGGTTATTCTGTGTATTGCGTCCTTGGAGTCTGTTAAGATGATATTGTTGGCCTCCGGTGTTTCCCGACACAGTTCCGTGGCCATGAAGATGGCGTATAATTCTGCTGAAATTATCGATGCATTATGGTTTATAGCGATAGATTTTTCTTTGCCTGTCGTATTTATTGCACACCCAACTCCATTTGAATTTTTGGACCCATCGGTATAAATGACTCTGGGAGAATTATATCTTTGTAGTAACTGATAGACTTCAGCGTTTCAGTTTGTGTTGTGTGGGTTGCTTACTTTAAGTTTATGTAGCGATATATCGATTGGCAGTTCGTTAAGCTTCCATGGGGGTCTATCTCTGGAAAAGTCATTCCTTCCTTTCGTAATATATCCTTTAGTGTAGTGTAGTACGGGGTTAGGTTTGTAGGTGGTTCTTTCTCTGCATATCGAGGAGTGATGGTTTGTTCTCTTATTATTGGTTCGATGCCTCTCTTGCCTTGATCGCGTATCTAATTGCAATTGCTTTCCTTCTGCGTCTAAGCGGGATTTCGTTTGCCTCAAGTGTGAGTCTCGGTATTGGGGTGGTTTTATAACATCCGGTTATCACTCTCATAGCCTCGTTTTGGACAACGTTTAGTCTTCTTAGCATCATTTTCTGTGCTCTCATATATATGTGTGCTCCATAATCAATTTTTGTTCTGATCATTGCCCTGTAGGTGAGACTCAATAGCTCCATCTTTGCTCCCCAGTTCTTGGCAGCTAGTAGCTTGAGAATTAATAGACGTTTTTTGCTTTCTATGATTAGTTGCTCGATGTGAGTCTTAAACATGAGTTTTGAGTCCCAGAAAATTCCCATAATCTTGTATTGTTTTACATATTCAATATTTTTATCATATATTTTTATAGGCATCTTTATTTGCTTGTACTTCCTTGAGAAGCACATTGCTTTGACTTTGCAAGGGTTAAAATTGAAACCAGTTTTTTCAGCCCACTGAGTCACCTTGTTTATTGCGTCCTGCATCACTTCATGTTGTTCCCTCTAGTCATCAAGATGACATCATCTGCAAATATCAAAGTATCTATCGGGGGTTTATTAATACCACCCATATCATTTATGGCTACCAGGAACAGAATGACGCTGAGGCTCGAGCCCTGGCTTATTCCGTATTGTCTTAACAACTTTAATTAAACTGATAATTATAAAATTTATAAGTTGAAATGAAATTTGAGAGTGTTAGAAAATTTGAAAATTTTGAGGTTAATATTAAAATACCAAATAGAGAGATTAATATTTATTGACAGCTACCGTGATTGTATCATAGAATTATGTGTAAACGGGTATGATAGTTAACTTGAATTTACGTGTATATACGCATTTCTATCATTTTATATTTAATAGGAAATATAATTCTATAGAGGAAATATTTAAGCTAAAGACAAACATTTTTTTCAAGTGCAAAACACATAGGATATTTTTTAAAAAAATCAAATACTGATGAATATAAGATCTCAAAATTTTACTCGATTGTTATTCTTGACAATGTTAAAGTAATTCAGGTCTTATTTGTATTTATGTTTCTGAATGTTTCCTGTCAGTCGTATCAGGAAGCTGTCGGTTGCAATCCAAAATAGTTGAATAATTTCCCATGGACCCAGGGTGCTTATTCGACTATTTAGAAAGCAAGTACATGCAATTCAGTTTATTATCTACGCAGTCAATTACGGAGTGACATGCAAGCACGTCAGACTCCGTTTTGACATCGCTGTCACCTACAGCGACGCGCGACATGGGAGACTTCGCATTTACAGATACACAGGAACAGTAAAACGCATTTAATAGCTTCCTAGTGACAAAAAAAATACCCTTTCATACTGCTGACGATAATTTATCGTGTCGGAAAGGAAAACATTCCTCATAGCGCTGCAAGAAAGCTGAAACTCGTATTGTAGATAGAATCTACATATCCGGACAGGAGAATGCAACAAAATAAATCAGAGACGGATAGGTCAAGTACACAAGAAGTTTCGAATAAAATATTAGTTTCAAAATTAAGGCTATTGGATTGAAACAGTTTCTTTACTTTGCTGTATGTGTAAATATTTCCATCATTAAAAATTTTAGGTTTGAGTCCGTCAATATTAAATGCTAAAGTGAAGTGTTATTACTGATTCTAACTGTGAACTTATTTTAAGGTTCCAATGAAATTGGAAATTCTCTTTCAAGCTACAGAGTTGACTGTTATGATTACAGTAATTTCCTAATTTGCTTCGTTTGAGGATGGTAATTAAATAACTATCGTAATGTAATTAGTTCTATAATTAGCTATTAGTATAGTAAATACATACATAATTAAATTATGCTTCAGGAGCAATGAATCGCGACGTTCTCCTCGCAATTCTGAAAATCTAATTTAGAAAATAAAATTAATTTATTCAGGTAAAACTACGTGTGACGGTTTAATTATTTGAAGTTGGCATCACGCAAATAATTATGAGTCTAATCTTAATTAAATCATTATATTGGATATAAACGAGTTAACTAATGCATTTATTATGCGTTCATTAATCAGATTTTGCAGGGGCGTGGTAACAACTGACAAGACGTTATTATCCTGAATAGACTGACATAGCTAAATTGAAATGTCGATATTCCCTCCATCGCGACAGGAGAGGCACAGCAGTGCGCTGCCGACGTGAAAGATCCTTGGCATAATGTCAACTTACTTGGTGACACATGAGTAACCTTCAACGTGACATTATTACGGAGCTCATAGTAATGTGAAGTGATGAAACTGGGAAGACGCAGACGGGACGTCTGTTATACTTAGAGAGGAAATAAAGAAGATACTGTTTTCCTACTAGCATCATTAATGACGTATATAAAATACTGTCGTAAGAAGTGGAACTATATCATACAAAAACAATCATTTTTAAATATTACATAAACATATAAATCACATATACAAATTTTAAATACTCCATATATCTGATTAACTTTTATTAATTTATTCACCAGTTTTTGTGAGTAAAATGTTATCTAAATAAAATTTACTACGATTGATTATGATTTACATAGTCTGTCTGTATTATATATTGTGAAATCATCTAACGATGTTAATTGGAATAGTCGGCCAGCTGCCTCCTAAACCGGTCAAGGCACGGCGAGGGGAAATCTGCGACCCCCCTCTCCCGCCATCGGAAGGGCATGGGGCAAGTACCAAATGCCCGACCTACCTGATGCAGGTTTTATAGGGTTTTCCCTTCATTACTTTTAGGCGAATGCCGGGTAGGATCCTTAAAATATAGCCCGGGGCCGTAGTTAACCCTTGGCTACCTTCCTCTACCCTTCCGCATCCCCCCTTTCAATTCCCTTCCTATGCTATTAAAGGGGAGTTGCCCAACGTGAATTACCCTCATGTAGGCTTTTACCTTAAAAAAAAATTCGGGAGGTGAACGATGTCTGCGAGGACTATTCTCTCGCAGGCATTACCTACGAGGGCTATTCTCTCACAGGCAGAACATTGCAGGAGAGACACAAAGGGGCTACCTTTGGGGATGCCTTTTCCTCTCCGTTTAAGAACTAAGGTTCCCACAAGCCGAGGCACCTCGGCTTGATTTGAGAGGGGTATGTTCCGGGGTCACAGACCTTGGGCATACGGTAAGAGTTGTTCGCTGTTCCCATTGGTACAGTCGGCCAGCTGCCTCCTAAACTGGTCGAGGTACGGAGAAGGGAATGATGCGTCCCCACAGTAAACCCCTCTCCTGCCATAGGAAGGGCGTGGGACATGTACCCAATGCCCGACCAAATTGATGAAAGTTTTTCTAGGGTTTTCCCTGCATTACCTTTAGGCGAATGCCGGGTAGGATCCTTAAAATATAGCCTTGGGGCCCTAGTTAACCCTTGGCTACCTTTCTCTACGCTTCCGCATCCCCCCTTTTTAGATCCCTTCCTATGCTATTAAAGGGAAGTTGTCACCATGTGGATTACCCTCATGTAGCCTGTTACCCTAAAAAAAAGGCTTCGGGAGCTTTAAAGAATGTTGAACAGCAAATATACTTTAGGTTTAAATTTATATAAAATTTTAGTGTTACATGTTAAATGGATGTCCCCTTTAATAGCATGATAAGAGGGAGAAAATGTGAAATTAATAAATGAATAAGAATGGTAACGGTAGTATTACAATATATAAGTTGTCAGCCTGACTGCCTCGCGTGTTAGAATCCCGGTGAGGGCATTGATGATTGCCTCGTTTGAGAGAAACTCACGTCAAATCGTGTCCCCGACAAAACAAAAACAAATTCCGTTAATTAGTCACTAATAATCTGAGTTGTTGATGTGACTGTAAATAAAACAATATATTGTACAGATCACCAATGTGTAATGAAAGTTTTTAAAAATAATATTTTCATTGTCGGCGTAATATTGAGGTCATATTAATGTAAGTAACAGTCAGTGTGGCGCACGTATGCGGAGATTAGAATGTTTCAAGTCTCTATTGTTATCGGCAGGGTGTGTAATACGCAGAGATTTGGCGAAACAGAAGTCAGGTTTGGGAACTCGACCAATGATGGTCATAGTAAGTCGACGCCAGGGAGCGGCCCGATGATGGTCATAGCAGTCTGGTTTTGGAGATGATAATCATAACAAAATCTGTTCTCGCGAGTACAACAAGTAGTGGCCGAGAAAAGTTAATGCTGGATAACGGCTGATAACATCGTATTAAGGCTACGGTATTAAATAACTTATAAAGTAAAGTCGGCGGATATCATGAGGACGAAATAAAGTTCTTGTAAAAATTGTTTGAGAAGTGTCCGGTGGTCTTTGAGCCGGAATTTATCGAAGTGAACCAAAGTTGTGAACAGTGAATGTCCTGTTAAAATAAATTTTCTTTAAAAGAAAAATAGTAAAGTGTATAAGTAATGTGGTACAATATCAGCTCTAATAAAATGGTATGTAAAAATCTTCTATTGTAAACCTTATACGTAAAATTGCTTTAAATTTCTGTAAAGTTTACTAGATTTCAGATTTATTCAGTTTTTGTTTTTATATTATTTATTATTGTAAATTTAATTACTTTTCTTTTGTAACTATTTTTGATTTTCACATAATTTGGATTTAATTGCAAATTACTGTAACTATTAGAGGATGAATAAGCGGCCCTGAAGAACTGAGAGTTTAATTAAAAGCTGTGGCATTTATTTAAAATATGTATAGAACCAAAATTAGATAGAAATTTGTATTAAAGATTTTTCATCTCTTAAAAGTTGTTACAATTCAGGCATAACTCATATTAATTATCATTTCTTTTAAATTTATTTTCCACATTAATTGGTTTCAACGTGGTGACTTTTATTTTATTCTCTTAAATTGTATACTACAATATGTTGTTATAATTAAAAAAGAAGTTTTAAATAAATTAATTTGCTCCACGTTGTGGAAGCCATTTATGTAATAATTAAAAAGAGATTAAATAAAAGAAATTCTTAAACAGAAAAATTAATTAACATTTGAATGATAGTTAGCCACACGTTGAAGTCGCCAATTTATGTAATGATTTAAAAGGTGGTCTTAATTAAATAGGAATAATAAACAAAATTATTATGATTTAATAATTTATTGATGATAATTACACTTTATAAGTCCCGCTTTGCACGCCGAATTCCATTTAACAAACAAATATTTCAATTTTATCTTATCAATTCGTGGCGTTCAATGAAAATACAGCTTTATATTTTTACAATCAACTACGTCGAATTTCTCTTTCTCTCAGGGTCATCACTGGGTTTGATAGTAAGAACAAATACAATCTAATGAACTAAAACACTAACAATCCAAACTCATTTAAGTTAACGGAATACAATATTAAATACAAGAAATAAAAGAAAACGAATGAAAAGAAAAACGAAATCTGACCATAACCTTTAATTATCGTTTACAGTTATTAATAATTGTTTTGTACTCACGACAGTGCTACTGCTACCAGTTCGGCCTCTTGTAGCTTGAAGTCAACACCCACTAAATAGGCCATTATTCACTGATTCTACACTTCAGATTTTGAACATACGCGGTCGTTACTCTCGATCTCTGCTATCCTGGAACTTGGATTAGCCGCCCCTCTGTCAGCCCTCTGTCAAAGTCTCCTTGAAGTCTCTCTATGCGAAAATTAGTTCAGTTTTTGAAGCAAAACTTCTGCTTCTAAATTGCGATTTTATGAGTCCCTCCGTCGAAACTGTTTACTTGCGTTTTATGTAAACTATTATATCTTGCCGTTGGACTTCCTGGATAGCCCTATTCATGCTTTTAGATTAGCAAACTTTACTGTGTTGTATCTCTTGCAGACTCATTTATGTATCCTTTCTCGACGCAGGCGCGACGTAGACTCGACGCAGACTGAGTTCTCTAATTGCGCAGTCTCCAGTCTCCATTGTTAACAAAAAAAGACCCGCTGCGATTGTCGTCTTTAAGCACCCGTACCACCAACAATTCAATTATATTAAAAACAATTAATAGCCTGTTTAATTGGTATTACAATATATATATATATATATATATATATAGTAGTTTATGTCTTGAATTATAAATAAAGCTATATTTAAAAGTTAAATATTATTTACAATTTACAAGTATTAAGTATATTCAGAAAAATGGTGTATTTTTTTATAAGAGCGGAGAACACTAAATATTAATTGCATTAAATGGAGGCATATTTAGGAGAATATTTAACAGACCAAAAAAAGGCTTGTGATTTTCTCCTCTGTAGAGGAATAAGCCTTACACGGCTTCAGGCAATAAACAACAGATATGAGGACAGACAAGCACGGCTATAAATTACTCCACCCGAGAAATGCGCCCTTTATCCCGGCCAAGATGGATGCCATTATTTTGCGTATAACAACACAGATGGTACTGAGGCATTGTTTCCGAAAGGGAATTGATGTTCTAACTTTATCTGAGTATTAGTATGGAAAAAATGTATGCTCGCATATTTTACTAAACCATTTCTCACAGAGAGTGAATATTTAACGGTCCTAATAAAACACTCACGAAGTCCAAAACCGTATGAAACCGTTAAATAATAGCTACTTAAATTTAAATTAATATTTTAAGAGTAAAGTAGGGAGTTGTTTGTTACCCCGGGATCAACTTCAATCATAAGCGAGAATAACGTCTATAGAGAATAATGCAACGAAAGTTATACAATCTGAAGTTAAACCTATAAAGGCTCAAAATTAAAACATTCGCAAAAATATACCGTCTGAATAGAAACTGTAAAATATTTATATTTAAGTAGTTTCAAATTCGAACACGTCTGTTCTACTTATTTCACGGAAAAAGAAGAATAATTGACAGGAAAAACAATAGTTGAAATAGTTACATGAATCAGAACAGTGGTAAACTCAAACAGAACTGTCTCAAACTTTCCCAGTCCGAATTCCCTGAGTACGCTGTCAATTATTAAATAATTTGTAAAAGTTTTTAGCAAGTAAATTTAATAAGTCGTTAATTTATTCTGCTTGTAACGATTTAGACTTGACTCCAATAATTTCTGGCCTCGTGAAAACAGAGCCAGTAACATGCAGATTGCTTTCCTTCGTGACAGAGAAGACGTAAAGCTTTGTTGCCGAAAGGTAAAGAAAGATTCAATGTTCCGACAACTTTCTCTGGCTTAAGACCTCGTAAAAAGTTTTCGAGTTTCAGAGGAGTTCAGCCCTTATCTTTGCTCACTGGGAAAATCGGAGAAAATCCAAACCAGAATGTTCAGCAAAGTCATTTATTTGTACCGAAGGCTCAGCTTTTAATGAATTTTATCACCCGTGTAAGTTTGGGAAAGAGAAATTTATGATTTGTTTTACTTTCTTTGGTGCGACCAGTGGTACTGTTGTAACTAGGTACAACTTCAATATTTATTAAACACGAGTTGTGACATTCAGTCGGAAGCTTTCCAATTGAATAATTAAAATTTGATTTTATGTCAACTTTTAATTACATACAATAATACCTGATTTTTTACTAAACGAATTGAATTTAATTATACATAATTGTATACAACGTTGGAGGAAATATATTATTTTACTGAATTCACTAATTACCAAAAATTCCAGAATTAATATTCCAGACTAATTAATAAAAATTCAATATTATCATCATTGGTAGGGTAGTTGTAAAATAATGAAACGTATATATTGAGTTCTTAAAATTCCATGGATCGTAATACATTTCGTATTTTTTTATTAATATTTCATGTGTTCCGGATTCTCGAAAATTTCGTGTGTATTCTCTAGTATTTTCATTATCATTCGATGTCCCGATTTCTCGTCTGCTTCAATCATTAACGTATTGTTCAGTAACATCCAAAATCTCATGAGCGCTAGCCAAAGATGTGACGTCACTGTACCTGCTCGCACAGTAATCTTTTGCAAATATCTGTGCGCGCAGTAATATTTAACTTTCCACATTTATGCTACAGGTTCCTCACCCCTTCAGTGCTTTTAAGAACGTGTGTGCGAAGTTTTGTTGAAATATGTGCACGCGTTTCGATTTGTATAGAGCCTGTACAAACAAACATACAAATATACATTCTTTTCTATTTAAATTTTTTTTTTAGATTTGTCAACTGATGCGTGAAGTTGTGTCGCTCTAGTCTCTTCTTCGTACCTGATGAAGGGACAAGGATCCCACAAACGTTGTGCGGTATTTATATTATCACTTATTTTGTCTGAATATTTATTATTAATTATTTTCAATCAGTCGTAAATTTTTTCATGATAAGCTGATATGTCAGAAAATGTTATTAAATAAATTAACAACAAAATTATTTCAACACAATTTTCGCTAGAGCCTTCATTGTTCATGGCTCTAAATTCATATTTCTTCTAAATTCGCAATTCATACATTCAAAACTATTAATTACCTGATTATATGAATAAGTCACAAAATTTCGGTCGAAACGTTGTGTTGAAGGGAGTTTTTGGTGTAATGTTTTTATATTTTTTCAAGAAATTACTTACAATTCTTACATTATTTACATTAATACATTTCTCTGATAAATATTACTACTCCTTATATTATTTTTTATAAGTCGGAGACATAATAATTTACTCTGATATTCCGTACTCTCTCGAAGATATTACCATATTCAGATATATTGTTGTACACTACAATTGTCCCATAAGTTCTAACTTAACATTTCGAATTACGAAGCAAATGTGAGATCTTATAAAAAAAAAAATGCAAAAATCCGTCAAACCCATTTCAGTACAAAATTACAATGGGTCCACACACATATCCACCACTTTCAATTACAAAAATTTGGTATTCAATAATTTGAAACAATATTTTAGAGCAGAATTCTTAAACAAAACAAGAATTTGTGAACTTATTTGTGGAGTTTTTTTTCCTCGTATAATGTGCATAGAGTCCGAAATATTTGCACCAACTTGGTCTCCTCCACCGTACCCCACAAGAGCACTAAAGTCAAAACCAAGAATCCAACAACTTTCATTAGCTGAAAATAATTGGAAGTAGTAAAATCCATCTTTAGCCACAGAAAATGTAACAGGATGCAATAATTTAACGACTCCACTAGAAAATCTTCTTCTAGTGTCAATTCTATTCTTCTTAGTAAGCATCCAATACTTAGATTTATAATCCTTAGGCATTTTGTAAAATTTGAAATTTGAATTACGCGCCAAAAGACTTAGATATTTTATAGAAGGAGGCATATATAGAAAACAAATAATTTTCTTAACCTAGGGCAACTGTAAACACTAAGAATGATTCTCGTTTGAACATGAATACTGTTTACATTCGTAAGTGAACATTTAAAATAACCATAGCCTATGACAAGTGAAATCACTTAATAATGGAAATTATTTACACTAACAAAACCATCAACAACAGAACCAAAATAAATTATTCAACTTATTGTCATTAAGGGGAGAAAATTTCTTTAAATTAAATCAATAAACAGTTTCTGTGGTTAATAAATGGCAAACAGTTGTTAATACCTCCACGTAACCAAGTGCATTTAAATACGTGAATTAATACAATTAGTTAATAGTATTTTTATAGTCTCCTCAGATATTACTCAGTCCTACATTCTACAGAATATTATCATCACGCGGTGCTGCTTTTTAAGTTGTTCATCATAGCTGGTGTATGGGGTGATATGACGTTAAATTTCGTAACAATAAAAGGTTTTTAAACAAAGAAAGCGTTAAACAATCTTTTTCCTACAACGTGCAATCCACTGTAGACAAGGAAAACTTTTACTTTTCTTTTTATACTTTACTTTTTATTGTAAAAATTATCTTTCGTCGGCCTTTCCTTTTCCCTTGTCTTTAATTTATTAGATTTTGATTGCCGATCATTACAAATTACTGAGATCTGTAGAATGCCATCATCTCCTGGTAATAATTCGTATATATTTCTATCAATGCAGTTAAACCAATCCATAGCATTTCTTCCAGGAACTGTATTGTCATTTATCTAGAACCAATAATTTCAGTTTTTAGCCCCATTACATATGGGTTATTTGGCACATCGTTTCGATCCAAATCCTTTACAATTTGTGGATCAACCATTTTCCTAGAAACTGAATTTTTACCATCGTCCGTTAACAAAATAACTTGACTTTCAACAGTTTCTTTACGCTGCCATTCTTCATAAATATCATCAATGTCAATAGATTTTGAGACTTGTCACTTGTAAATAAATCCTGGATAATTTGGCAAACTTTCCTGCTATTCCATCTTTCTTATCGTGCAGTATTTCCGTACTTTCTGATGTCTCCTGTGTTTCATTTTCTTCATCTTTATGCGTCGTTTCGTTAATAGCTCGAGAATATTCACGGACTTCTGATGCACGGTTCTCCTCATTATGACAGTCACATATTCCATTTCCCATAATTCGAAAGATATCTTGATGCACAATTCACATTTCTTCCTTCACTTTCTGAGAATGTTGTACAAAGAGTCTAACAAGCATTGCCTCTAAATGTGCATTAAAGTTATGAACAACTGTCGCCATATTGTTCAAACCAGGTAACGTTTTAATGTCATTTGATGCATTATACAAATTATTCATATTTCGCTGCCTTCCTGATAACACTAACACAAATTTACATACAATATTAAGGCACACGCCACACTGAATATTGATGACATATTTTTTTTGCCACATTCTCAGACCACCACGTATTTTGATATCGTGCCCCACGTTGGGTGCCAATTTTGTAATGATTTTTTATATATATTTTTCAATAAGTTGTTACTTACATTATTTAAAGTTCTCTGATAAATATTACTACTCCAATCATTTTTTTCTAACTTGCAGACATGCCGAGGCAACTCGGTCTGTTTTGAGAGGTGTATGTTCTGGGGTCGCAGACCTTAGGCATACGGTAAGAGTTGTCTGCTATTCCTATTGGAATAGTCGGCCAGCTGCCTCTTAAACTGGTCAAGGCATGGTGAGGGGTAAGCTGTGACCCCACAGCTAACCTCTCTCTCGCCATCGGAAGGGCGTGGGACAAGTACCAAATGCCCTACCTACCTGATGCAGGATTTTATAGGGTTTGTCCTGCATTACTTTTAGGCGAATGCCGGGTAGGATCCTTAAACTATAGCCCGGGGCCCTAGTTAACCCTTGGCTACCTTCCTCCACCCTTCCGCATCCCCCATTTCAAATCCCTTTCCTATGCTATAAGAGAGGAGTTGCCATGATGTGGATTACCCTATACATAGCCTGTCTACACACAAAAAAAATACCATATTCGCAGATTTTGTTGTACACTACATTGATTTAATTAATGCATATGTATTTCTTACGTATTTAATGATGATAATTAATGATAATTGGCAGATTATATTAGATAGTGAACATCTTTACCTCAAAACTGAAATTACCTCATTTATAATCCAAAAATATTCTGATAAAAAGGAAACAAATTGCAAAACCAATTTTGATTTTGCGAGAAAAGTGTTTCGTTGGACTTCAGCTACTAAATTAGAAACTGAATCCGCACTTGTTAGCCATATTGCCATAAAATAGACTAGAAAGAAGAATCTAGTATGTAAACGGTTTCTTATTGAAGTAGAAATAATTTATATTATTTTTAACAATTATATTCGAGTACATGTTTGTACTCACTCAACACTGAGGCAGAGAGAAAAAAAATCTCAGAAACAAATGGCCAATAGCTGAATGAATTTACTCTCAAAAATTATTCTGTACACTTCTTGTGTTATATTCATATGGTAATTCTTATATTTATGTCGTATTCGAAGTAGGTAAATCGGAAAAATCCGACAGGTAACACGAAAGCGTTATTCTTTCGACGAGACGGCGAAGAAATCCGACATGTAAGCTAAATCAGTTAATGTATGCTACCGAGAAGTATTTTTTTTCTTCCATCTGGACTACAGATGAATAATAATTAAACTTATTCACCTTTTCTCAGGTCTTAAATTTATGTTTACGCACCGAAACAATTATTTCTAGTACAATGCCAGAACGACTATTTAATTTACAACAGAAACAATAGTTGATACATTTTTTTCTATCACAAAGATATTATAAATATACTGTTTACTTACCTCAAATAAAATTTCAACTCCAAGATCTTATAACTTTATTTGTTTCATTCAGCTGGCCACTGCTTCTTTTGCGCAAAATATTGTTGGATATCCACGAAAGTTACTTAAACTTTTCATAAGACCTGTATCAAAGTATTCAACTTGTAACGAGGTATTAGAAACCGAAACTGATAAAGAAGAATTTTTTTATTCTAGGATAAAAATTATAGGAATAGACAACTCATCCTTATATGAATTAATGGAATGTTTTATTCTTTCTGAGAACCTTTTAACAACTAAAATAGATGGTGAACATATATTAATTTGAGTATAACACTTTTTAAATCAGTTTTATCTAGCATTCAACTTTTTTTTTTCAGAACTGAATTCATTTATTTCTACACGACAAACGTACTCACAAATTCATAACAGTTTCTTGTATTTCTTATATTAAATGTAATATTGTATTTAATTCAAGATGTGACAGCTGATTGTGATAATTGTATCACAGCTCCATACAGAAATCAAGTTGTAATGTGAATGTGATGTGTTTGAAATTGATCCATATTTTGTATTCCTGAAAGAGGTTTCATACAGACCGACTGTGGAATAATTTATTAAACAGTTATACATAAATTTCTCAGGACATAAGTAATATTTCTGAAATTATATTCTGCTATTATACTTGGTCCAACTCCTCAATCGCTCTTCTTCGAATTTCTCTTTTGGAAATCTTTCCCGAGGCTGTTTTCGGAAGTTGATCAATGTAAACGATGCCTCCTCTCAAATGTTTGTAGTCGGCTGCATTCTCTGAAATCAGAAAAATGGACAAGATCAAATACATAGACAAACCGAGTTTAGTCACTTATAAGTTCGCGGTAATTGTAATTTCACTTGAGTGAAATATGAGAGGCATAAATATAAAAAAAGTTTTTTGTTAAAATAATATAATAATTAATTTTATTGTTTAATTCCACAAATGTGATCAGAATTTGGCTAAACGTCGTAACATTTTATTTTCTCTTAGAATATATGTTTTACCCCAATTCCATCGACGTAGTAGAATTCCAAATGGAGTTATTTAATAGTGAAAGGTCTAATATAAAGAACAGATTATGTTATAAATTCTCGTTAGGACCGGAATTAAAGCCAGGAAAAGAGAAACAATTTCAAGAGAGCTTCATTGAAATAATTTCTGTCTTTTTTTTTAGTTTTTTCTGTAGTTTGGAGAATTCGAAATCGTGCACGTGCCTGGGGGTGGAGGAGATAAATATTTCCATCCAAGTAATTTTCGTGTCCTGTCTCGATTGTTGGCCTCGACATGACAGAATAGTTGGCCATTGTTGACTACGGAACTGCAGCGGCGTGCTATAACTCTTGTAACAATGGAAGAATCAGTGAAACTGACATTTCGACCAAGTGTTCTAATAATGAAAAAAGTAAAAGAATGCGAGGCTATAATGGAGGGAACGGAGATAAGCCTCTGAAACTGGAACAGTTGTTCTGCGCTCACCGCAGCTGGTGGATGTGATTATGAAAGGCTCCGTATTGAGTTACGTGTATACGTTTCAAGTGTCACCGATCTGCAAATCTCATGAGTTCTGCTGTAAACTTTTCCAAGTTGTTGTCTCTGATATAGTCCGAGGCAGAATCGTCGTGAGAAAGGGGCCACAATTTTTTATTGCAGAGTTCATCGAAGCCACACAATTTAGTACGACGGCTAGCCAGCAATCAACCCCTGAGTCGACGCCTTGCAATGGTCCTGACTGCAGTCATCACTGCACTTAACCCGTTCTGATACGGAGATACGGATTCGTCGGTACGAGAGCTACAGCAAGCAACACAACACAGAATAGCAGTACGTATTTGGTACGGGCAGCAGATCTCTTCTACGTAAAAAAACACAAGTGCCTGAGATAAGAGTTTTTCATGCTTAACTGTAATAAACTTATTAGAAATTGTTTAATGGTCAATAATTTTTGATTTAACGTAAAAACCCAGCCCACAAAAATAATTCCTTACAGATCCTACAAATATGGAAATTTAAAATTTTCACAATAGTTAGCTATTAACGAAATCTTTTACCACAATTATATTTTCTTATGAAACTTACTGTTGACTAGGTTGATGAGTTCATCTTTATTAACTTGGTGTCCTTCCTTGAGAACCACATAACCCCGGGGGTGTTCCTGGTCCACAGCATTTGGGATTCCAATTACTGCCGCTTCCTTAACGGCTAAATGTGAACGTAGTATATCTTCCAGCTCTTTTGGAAATATCTAAAAATAAATTTTTCCATTGTAATTATTTATTCTCAAATCAGGAAAGGACCTATGTTATAAAAAATAGTCTGTTTTCCGACCTTACGGCACTAATGCATCTAAAATATGATTTGTTACATATCTCTGTCAATTTTTATTAAAACAATAGCAAAAAGAATACGGCTTCACGTATACAAATCAAAGAACATTTTTTAGGAGCAACCATTGGTCTAAGGAGAAAGCATTGAAGTTCCGACAACAAACCTTGCAGAGAAATAAAGATTAATACTGCATGTTTTATAAATACTCTGTGTTACCAAAACATACCATGTGGATAATTATTTATTATGCCTTAATTTCATAATAAGTATTTACATCATTTAATATGTTTTTCTAAATGAGTATTGAGAAGATACCTAGAAACGACAAAATGGTTATGACTTCTTTACCACTCACAGTCCATCACTCTCATGATTTTATGGTCATTTATAATATTTTGAAACGATTAAAAATATTTATTTTATGACAGTCAGTATCTTCCAAGGAACTTTATATAATTACTCCCTCAAGTATCCCAAGGTATTCCCAATATTTACGAATAGAATATGTTTGTTCTCGTTTCACAATTACCTGATTCCCCCTGAATTTTATTAAGTCCTTCGCACGTTCAACCATAAAATACCATTCATCCTCATCATAGTAGACAATATCTCCGGTATGAAACCAACCATTTTTGTCAAATATTTTAGCGCTTGCGTCTGAGTTTTTGTAGTAACCAGGAGTTATTAGAGGCCCTTTCAAGACAAGTTCACCCATTACGTTTGGTCCTAGGGATTTTCCAGTTTCATCGACAACCTGAAAAAAATAATTGTACTGCAAGGTTTTATCCGGTTCAATAATATAATGAGAATATTAAATTAATTATTTGTCTTTATTTTTATATGAATGTAAATTTTTACTCAAAATTTTTACCGTTGAAGTAAAAGCAGTTAAACCTAATATGGAATATCTGCGTACGCGTAATAGAAATTTTTGATACCGAAAACTCTTCAGTAAATAACAGAACGATATTGTTTAAATATCCATCACATTCAATGGATAACTTAAAGGAAATATTTATTTTACGCCTCATAAAGATGAATTGAACGTAGAACAGAGGAAAGGCAACATTGAAAGTTTCTTTAAAAAAAACTGTTTATGATATTGGAAAGAACGTAAAATTACACAATTATATGAATATAATAATTGTGTGAATATAGCAAGTAACACTTCGGATGTAGTTTGAAATTGTACATTTCATTTTACTTTCAGAAATTTTTATGAGAAATTAGTCAAGTAATTGTTTAAAACTTAGTAAATATTTTCGTCCATTAGGTTCTATAATTTATAATTACTTCAGTATTATTTCAAGTTAAGCGGAAATTAATTTATTAAATAAAGATTTTCGCAAAACTGAATTGTCAAATGAGGTCAAAGTTGTCTATTGTGTAGTGGGTATAAGATTTTATTCCTAAATATGTGCATACAATTTTTTATAAAAAAAACAACAGTCATGGTCCGAACAAATAATCGTATGAACGGAAACTTAGTTCCATTGACTTCGGAGTATTGGTTTTTCAGTTTCCAGAAATGTAGTTCGCAATCTGTAAATTATGGCGTTATAATAAGGTCAAGGATTTTAATATCTGAATTATAAAATTATAATCAAAATAGGGAGTAGTAAATTCTCCAGTATCTCCAGTGTTGTTAAACTTCTTAATATATATATATATATATATATTGTAATAATTAAAAAAGAGTAAAATGAAATAAATTAGCCAATTTATGTAATAATTAACAGGGAGTAAATGAATTAAATTTGTCCCACATTGTTGAAGCCAATTTACGTAATAACTAATAGGTTGACTTAATTAAAAGAAATTATTAACAAAATAATTAAGATTTAAAAATTTATTCTTTGAAAGTACAAATTGTAATCCCTACTTTTTACGCCGAATTTCATCAAGTTAACAAACAATATTTTATTTCAATTTTGCAATTCGTGGCGTTCTATGAAAATACAACTTCATATTTTATAATCAAATACGTCGAAATTCTCTTTATCTCAGGGTTATTACTGGGTTTGATATTCAGAACAATCCAATCTAATAAACTAACATTAACAATTCAAACTCATTGAAGCTAACTTAATACAATAAGAAAATAAACGAAATGAAAAGATAAACCAACGAAATCTGACTTTAACCTTTTATTCTCGTTTACAGATTTTAAAATAATTGATTTGTACTCACGAATTGTCTTTCTGGTACCAGATCTGATTTTTTTAGCTTGAGAAGAACACTCCCTAAAAATGGCATTCACTGATTCTACACAATAAAATTTTACTACACTCGGTCGATGTTCTCGTTCACTGCCATC
Organism: Zhengitettix transpicula; assembly: GCA_037074705.1. Classification (NCBI taxonomy): domain Eukaryota; kingdom Metazoa; phylum Arthropoda; class Insecta; order Orthoptera; family Tetrigidae; genus Zhengitettix; species Zhengitettix transpicula. The sequence goes on along the minus strand of CM073593.1, from coordinate 18,488,051 downwards.
TGGAACTTTGGATCTGCCGCCCCTCAGTCAGCCCTCGCTCGAACCAAGGTCTCCTTGATGCCTCTATGCGAAATTTAAACAAAACCTTTTGCTTCCAAATTTGCGATTATTATTTGAGGCTCTCCGTTAAAACTGTTTACTCGGGTTTTATGTAACTATTATATCTCGCAGTTGGACGTCTTGAAGCGCGCTATTTATACTTTTAAGTCAGCTACAGCAAACTCCTCTCCCGCTATCGGAAGGGCGTGGGACAAGTACCCAATGCCCGACCTACCCGATGCAGGTTTTTCTAAGGTTTTCCCTGCATTCCTTTAGGCGAATGCCGGGTAGGATCCTTAAAATAGCCCGGGGGCCCTAGTTAACCCTTGGCTACCTTCCTCTACCCTTCCGCATCCCCCCTTTCAAATCCCTTCCTATGCTATTAAAGGGGAGTTGCCCTAAGTGGATTACCCTCATGTAGCCTATTGCCCTAAAAAAAAAAAATCCTCGCTTTACTGAAACATTTTCCGAACCGAACTGTTTCGCTTCTCGCCGCAGACTCTTACTCAATGAATTTTTTCTCCGCGACTGCCGTTTGGGCCCTAACTTTCGGCGTGCGTTCGCTAACAATGGCTCGACCTTACATTGTTTCTTTTGATGTATTTTCGCCGATAACAATTCAATTTAATTAAATCAATTAATGGCCTTTTTAATTGGTATTACAATATATATATATATAATTAGATGTTAGTTACATAGATTACAAAATTATTTAAGCGGGCGTAATATAAATTTATATGCATTAAAATAGGCTTAATCTTTAGTTAGTTTTGCATGAAATAATAAACGTTAATTATGATGACGCTAATATTACTCAAATTCAGACTAAAATAGATTTACCTCTGCCGTAAAGTTTGGTTGAAGTGCTCCAATTGACCCAAGAGGTGGAAACGCGGATGCAGTAGGCCCAATCGCGTATATAATTTCAGTCATTCCGTATGCCTGACTTATGGGAACGTTAAGCGCATCTTGCACATTCTTCTGGGTTTTGGGGTCCATGGAGGATCCGCCAACAAGAATTGTTTGTAATGAACTCAAGTTATAATCTTCCGACTTACAATTTTGCGCCATGGTTATTGCGAAATGTGGCGGACAGAATAGGCTATTTATCTGAAAATATAATGTTAAGTAAAATAATTACTGACTTACGTAATATCTTTTTAAAACCACTGTGAAGTAACAAAAAGATTTTTTGGGTATATGTACTTGTAAATGTATCAACCACACGTAAGCTCTCTTCATATTTTTTTTTTCTATGATATTTAAACCACATGAGCGTTTGGCGCCCTTTGCTATAATAATCAGTTTTTTTAAAGAAAAAAAACAATCATAAATATATTATTTTACATGCAACATATGATTATTATTTTTTACCTTATATTACAGTACATTTTCATTATTAATTTTCTACCTGTCGTGTACGGTAAAATGTCTTCAGTGACTTTTATCAAATGCATTACGCCAATTTTATCCTCGATCATAACATAGTATATGTTTACGTCTATCACTGTATCTGGTTAGTCAATTTCTCATACTTCAAACTATCACTCTTTAATTTACGGTAATCGACTTATACATAGTACATACATTTTTTTATTACATTGTTTTATAATTTTCATTAATTTTTATTTCCTAAAAGTTCTTTTAAAGCCTACTTATTCGGACATATACTTAATATTTTTTTAAAAAAAACAGATGATTGTGCCAAAGGCTCCTGTGGTTTAAATATATAAGAAAATAAAGATATGAAGAGAACTTTTACGTTGTTTGATACATTTACAAGTAATATCTACATTCTAACAAACTAATATTATTAGTATTAAATCACCCGTTCAGCAGTTCTTACAATTCAAATAACTGCAACAAATGCTTACAATTATTTACACCGATCAATTACAGAAATTATTTTTATATTATAAATTTTACCTTCATACATCCAAATTAGTCAACGTTAACATTTTCCAACGCGATTCAACACAATTACGCAATTGATGAATATTTTTCAGGTATTAAGCTTTTCATACTACGTCCAATCTGAATAAATTAATTTTAATCTGGTTCAAACGTCACAAAATTTATTGTAAACTTATATCACCGTTATGAATAATATGTTTTTTTCTTGAAGTTGTAGATTCTCATGTTACCTTAAATTCACAAATAATTTTCGCAATAAGATCTTCTTCCAACGAGGTTACAATTACTAAAGTATTCCCAAGATCAATCTGCAGCACTTGGTTTAGTATTCCCGTGGTCCAGAATACTGAAGTACATTGCATGTGAGTGCAACCTTTCTTAAACATTGGCGATACTCTGAACATTAAAAAAATAAGTCATATGAATACATTTTAAAAGCAAGAAGTAATACTTATACAGTTCTATGATTTTTTAATTTTAGGAATAAAATAATTAATAATAAGAAATTTACTCAACAATTATTTTTTACAGAATATTATAACAGGTTGGAAAACGACCTATAAAATTATGTGTAAAAGATTAGCTTAAATATATACGCGAAAATTTAGTGAAAAGCTAGTAAAATAAAATGTTGATAGTACTATTGCACAAAAAAGGAAGCACAGGATTTATAATTGACAGGAAAATCTGACTATATAGTATAGAAAATATTCTCGAGGATATAAAAAAATACGATACAATAGCCTCTGAGATTAAGCACGCTAAGAATGTAGTCTCGAGTGGATGTAAGACAAATAAACGTATCCGTTTAGTCAGGAAATAAATTCCCCATGCTCCTGAATATTTGGATAGATATCGTTAGAAATAAGCAAAAGGAATAGTGATCTAAAAAAAATGAAGAGGCTCTTTGACATATAAAACAGAAAAAAATTAAGAATCTGGAACGGAAGATTAGATGAATGCATCCAATATTTTGGTAAATATAATATAAAAAGAAATTAACCAGGAATCTTATAAAAGCACTGAAAGTATACGAGATTATAGGCCTTGATACTTCGTTTAATAATTTGTGGTTAGTGGAAAGGAATGAAAGACTCTACACTTTATGCTCGTGCTGTCTGATTCTCAAATACAGATCACATTGTTGGGATTCATACAGATTTTTTATAAAGACTACGTAGAAACAGAGTAAGTAAAGCTGAATAATTTGTTTAATGGGGGGGGGAGGGGTTCTGGACATGCAGATGAAAGCCTCTAAAAACCAGACGGCAAAAGGCACGAAAACACTCTCTTGAAGGCAGACCAGAAGTCTTGGTATTACATAAGCAGCCATTTCTGTCTCTTCTGTGATGTACTTCAAATATCTTATCTACTACAATTTACACAGTACGTTATTTGAGAGTCAACAATTTTGGTCAGGAATCACTGCCTATAATCGTTCAACACGGAAAATCTCCTGGTAAGAAATTTCGTTGCAGTAAATGGTTAATTAACGAGAATCTAAATAAATTACCTGTTGTTCATTATAAGTGATATCCAGTTTCCGTTCGTCCCTACCACAGCCTTGGGTGGGCCACTTGTTCCAGAAGAAAACAGAATTATTGCCGGCTTGTGTCTGCAATCAGGATTGCCGACTGTCAATTTTGATTTTACGTCTTCCACATCTGTTCGACCTCTAGACAATCTATCCCAATCATCATTATCTCCTTCACAGCTCATTACAATGATTCTAACGTCAGGTTTGGATACTTTCTTTATTTTTATTACCGTATCGCCTGGCTCTGATATTATCAATTTAGGATTCAAAATAGAAAGGGCGTTATTTAAATCATCTGTAAAAAATAAATTTGTTAAGTATGAATAATTTGATACATTAAGTAAAACCAAAACAACTAGAATGTCAAGACTTCTCTATCAAACCAACCACTGCGAAATCTAAACATAGATCCAACATGACGAAATCTCATAATGCTGAAATTTATCAATTTATTTGGTTACTGATAATAGTTATTCCAATTTGTAATATGTCACAAAAATTTATAAATTATCGGATTTTCATTTTCGTAAATGAGGATGTGCAGGCGTATATCCCGTTATGAAATCATCTCCAGTCACGAAACAATTCATCATAGTTCATTCGTTAGGCTTATGTGACTCGTAATTGAAAACAGAACAAGAAATAACGTTCGAAATTATCCTGTTATATTTAATTGTTCAGCGGTTTATCTATAAAATTATATTTTCTACTTCAATACCTGGAGTGTGTAAATAATTAATGCAATAGACGCGAATGCAATTTTTGAGTTGGAACAGAGTTAGAGGATTACGAGGGACGGGGAAGAAGTTAGGAAATTTAATTGAAAGTGATGATCAAATTACCCGGTAATAAACGTAAAGAAGTCTGAAAATAAATTATTCGGGATAAACGATTCGGATAAAATTGATAGCCTCGGCGGATGAATTTGGTAATGTGGATAAAATTAGTGTCAAACATCCACAGTAAATTGTAAGAATAGCGTAGACACGGATCAGTACAACTGTCATTATTTATAGCTGTTGTACTTCCATTTCTGTTTCCTAAAAATATTGTTGTGAGACCATATTAATTTTTTCCAAACGAATTCTCATGGAGTCAATCTATTTATTTTTAAGAAAAACAAAGGTCCATAGTTTTAGTGGTTGTTGGGGCTGGTTCCGTTATTCGGACTGGAACTAGACTCAGGTAAGTACTACCAGACTTGACTCAGGAATTCTTGGAAGCAGAAAGCATGCGGCTGTGTTTTCGTCTCGGAAGAAAACACTGCTTGGGGAGTTGAAGAAATTGAAGACGGAAGCATTGTTTTGAATGGAGAAAAATTATGTTTTGCATAGTGATAGAAAAGAAGTGGAGCTTGAACATTAAGACATGAGTTATTTTTCTCATCAAGAAAGAGATAAGTAGTTTTGTTTGAGAAATGAAGGAGAAAAACTGTTGTATGATCATTCTGAGAAGCAGAGGCTGAGGAATCTGAGAGAGTGTGAGGTTTAAAACTAAAGGACAATAATGTTTAAAGTTTGAAAATATTTTTAAAATTAAATGCACTAGGGAAAACATTGCGACGTTATACTCACTAATATCATAGTCCGGATTTAAGTTAGAGATGGCAGATCCTGTCAACAGGATTCCAACCATTAGTGGAGTAAACTCTGGTCTTATTCGAGTAGCCAAGCAGACCACGTCACCTTCCCCAATGCCCATTTCCGAGCATTGTTGTGCGACGTTTGCTGCTCTTCCTGCTATGGCACTGAACGTAAATTTTGCATTTTCGTATTCTGGGTACACCTGCACAGCGAACCCATTTACACATTAATTTACACATTAATTAAGAACATATATAATGTTTTTTAATAATCATTGAATATACAGAAATATCTTTGAAATTTTTTTTTTTTAGGGCAATAGGCTACATGAGGGTAATCCACTTAGGGCAACTCCCCTTTAATAGCATAGGAAAGGATTTGAAAGGGGGGATGCGGAAGGGTAGAGGAAGGTAGCCAAGGGTTAACTAGGGCCCCCGGGCTATATTTTAAGGATCCTACCCGGCATTCGCCTAAAGGAATGCAGGGAAAACCTTAGAAAAACCTGCATCGGGTAGGTCGGGCATTGGGTACTTGCCCCACGCCCTTCCGATAGCGGGAGAGGAGTTTGCTGTGGGGACGCAGCTTACCCCTCGCCATGCCTTGGCCTGTTTAGGAGGCAGCTGGCCGACTATTCCAATAGGAATAGCGGACAACTCTTGCCGTATGCCCAAGGTCTGCGACCCCGGAACATACACCTCTCAAAACAAACCGAGGTGCCTCGGCATGTGGGAACCTTAGTTCAAAAAAAAACCAGAGAGATGTGAGAGCATCCCCAAAGGTAGCCCCCGCCAGAGCTCTCTGGGAAGGTTCACCTGCGAGAATTCCTCTCGCAGGCTTCCCTTTCACACCCTTTGAAATTTTAATAATAAGACTATTATTACGAATTTAAACCAAAATTAACTGCAAGTTCACCCACGGTTTTTTATTCCTTTGCATAATCTGCATGGGGTTTCTAAAAAATTTAATTATTTTATGATTGATTTAAACGTACACTTACATTTTTACCGTCAATTATTAAATTGTGAAGAGTACTACAGTACAAAATCACGTCATATAAATCGACTTTGAAAATTGCTTATAAATCGTTCTTTTATTATTCCATTGCCTGATATCACTTATATTGTAATTACAACTGTCGGTATTGTTTAGTTTAATGCTGTAAAATTGGCGTCAATAGTATAAATTTGATTGATGTGTTAGGCGATACGGGAAAAGTTTGTTGTGCAGGTCGACCGTTACGTCCAGCGCCGCCGTAAATTATCAACATCTCAGTGTATTGTGTACTGTCTTGTCCTGTACTGCTCTATGTACTGTATGACAACTGCTGTGAACGTCAACTCATCATAACTGATTGTAAACACGAGACACGATATCAGCAGTCGCCCTCAGTCACCTTTTTTTTTGCCTAGCGTGAAGCGAGAAATTTTAAATCGATTCCATTTCCAAATCATAAAACTTTCTTCCATCCATATTGTACATTTCCGGTCCTTATCTTCTAAGTCCCCTCTATAGTCCCTAAAAGTCTTTAATAAGAATTCTGAAACACCCTGTTGCAACACCACACGTTGTAAATGGATGTCGTTCTTCTCTTCAAATGTTGCACATCTTTTGATTATAGTCGTATTCGAATATAAATAAATTAATGAAATATAGTGTTCATCAAATAAATACCTGCGCCAAAGCATCACCATGTTCTAGCATTTGTCGAAATAAGTACTTTCCCAGGCTCATGCTTGGTAGTTCCATCGAGATCATAGGTCCTTGTAGAACTCCATTCTCTTTTTCCATATTGTCTAAACTGAAAGAATTTTTGTTCCATAAAAGCAAGGATTAATGTCTCCTAGTTAGATGGATTTTTATATTATTTAACTGTTAAGTAATGACAAATGTATTTTTTTTTTTAAAAAAAAGGATTATATGCCCTTGAATTGTTTATTTCAATGTCGCTTTGTATGTTTATGAATTCATCGACGTAATAAAATCGCCAGAAAAGAGTATATTTTAATATTTATTTATTTGTAATACAGACATTAATGTAATATAATACTCACATAACGACAACTACAAACTAAGGAGGAAGCAAACATATTTCCTATGTTCATTTATTTTTCTAAAAAGATAGGGATATTTCACGTTGTTTGGTAAAAGACTCAAAAATATTCTTTGTACCTTAGCACGTTTCAAAAATATTCTCAGAAAGTCAAAAGTACTCCCTCTACCTTAAGAGAGTCAGTGAAGAGAGTCAAATAATTCAATATTTATCTCTTGGTATTTGATAATATTTTATATTTAACCCCAACTCAACCCATCCCTATCTACGACAAAGCGTCTTCTTATTTCCGAGGGGATCGGAACTTCAAGTTAACCGGAATGATAACACTATCAAACTCAGCGAACATCGAAACACCGATTTGACAATAATCAGCGTCGTTTTGGACATTTAATAATATATTCTTCGCCAATCTCATTTCATTACAGTTTGAAATTAGAATAAAATTACATTCCAAAGGTATCTATTATTTGAAGTATCCCGAAAAATGTTTAATTCGACACTAATATGGGTCCTTTTCAATTATTTTTAAGCTCCATGTATGAGATTGTCTTAACCCCACAGCGTTAGTTCTCAGATCGTAGGAAACGTGTATCATATTCGCTTGAAATTTCTGAACGCGTTTAGAATTGTATGTAGTTTTTTAGGTCCAATATGCAAACTAAGTCGCCTTATTCCAATGTTTCTCTATAATTTTCATAAAATAATTCTTAATTTTTCGAATTTGTACGCATTTGTCATTTGGCTTATTTTTTGTTGCAGCATAATAACGTGAGAAATGCTGAAATAGATACATTATTTTTCAAATACAAAGAGAAAAATATCTGCGCTCATCAGTATAATGAGTATTTACATAATTTAATCAAAAATCACAAGATTTCAAGGATTAGGTGAATGGAGGATATAAATTTAGGAAGGGAGAGAAAACAATGGTAGAAAATTACAGCAATGTATTTTTAATATTGTTTTCCGAAAACCAAACAGTGTAAGAATCATTTTCGTAGGAGAAAGTAAATCAGTTTGCAGTTAATATTAAACGGTCTCATCTAGAAATATGTTGAATAACTCACAAAAAATTTCAGATGTACTAACCTTGAGTTTAAATTGTAAATACGTACCAGCTAAACCGTGCTGGTATAATCCAGAAATAGCGTCGATATTCTGAAAAAAAACTTTTGAGGCAGAGTATATAATTCATTAAGATGCCATCAGTTGATTAAAAGAAATGTTTATTGTATTTGAACCATATTACTGAAGGTTTCCGTGGAGATAAACAAAAATTATTCCCATGTAATTGGAACTTCCTAATGACTAGCTTAATATATTCAATGACAGCTCAATGGATGTAGTAAATAGTACATGGGGTTAATCGTTATTAAAATCTCTGTGATTGACTCCATAAGAGTTACAAGATGCATTATTATAGGAATCTGACTAATCCTTCCTTGATGATAGGCTCGATGAATGTTGGCAAGAAACTCAAGTAAACAGGCAAGGTATAATTTATTACCTACTTAGTTCTAAGTGATAATCGAAACGCTAATTAATTTTCCACCCTCATAACATTTTTCAATCCCATTTTTTGTGAAATATATCCAACACAGATTTTGAGCGAAGCAGAGAAAAAGCATCTCGTTTTAAAACAACTTAAATTTTTATTTAACATCTCGTTTGAATTACAAATTAATAATATTACAGGTTTTCGTATTTAAATTAAATTTATGAGATTTGAATTCAACTGGCATATGTTAATGAGTTGTATTCTACAAAATTTATCCAAACACCAGGCTTACTTATAATTATTTTTTCAATGCATAAAATTAGTAAGAGTTACGTACATTTGATAATATACCTCATGTTTTGCGAACTTAAAATGTTCCTATTCGGTGTAATTCTCTAATTTGTTCCTGCTAAGACGAATTTATTACCTTGTTGTTTACAGCAGTTGTCAATAGAACCACCATTGATCTAACGAAAAAAAACTTCGAGGTTGATAGGTGGCCATTTTATTAACTACACAGGAGAGTAATGAAATAATTTTATTTCCTAATCGTGAAACTTCTGTTTCGTATTAAATTGATTTTAAAATTTCCCATCAATATATTTTGTTTCCAAGAAGAATGGGAAACAATTGACTCCTTGGAAAAACTGTTATTAATATTTTTTAAATTGTTTTTGAAACCAGGATTGGACTAGTTTAATTACAAATTAACATGTTTATTACAATGGAAACAAAATATAATTGTTACATTTCTCGAGTGTTTATAGATAGGCTAAGTATTGCAACTTCATTCTTGTAGGTTTAGGAGAGGGACTGAAATGGGGGACGCCAGCGGGCTTCAGTTTTAAGGATCCTACCCGGCAATTCGTTTAAAAGTGATGCAGGGAAAACTTTAAAATAACCTGCGTCAGATAGTTCGGAAATTTGGTTCTTGCCCACGACCTTCCGAGGGCGGGAGTTGGGACGCAGCATTACCTTCTCCATACCTCAATCAGTTTAGGAGGCAGCTGGCCGACTATTCCCATTAGCAATTGAGGACAACTCTTGGATTTCCGTCAATATGTCCGTAAAAAAGGGAAAGACAGTGAAACCCTCAGGTGGTGAATTCTAGAGCCACACTGGTGGAACGGAAAAATGCCAACCCGTGATTACTTTAAAGACAAAGGGATTAAAATAAGACAATCCACAGCGATCTTGTAAGAGTCAACGGCAAGGGCAGTCATGGCACTTTGTAACAGTTATTGAAAGGACAGTTTTGGAAGAAGAATAACGGTTGGGAAGTATGGAAATTGTTTATCAGATTAAAGATAGTACAATTTTTGGAGCAGTATTTGATTGAGCGTTGATTATGTTTTGAAGCAGTTATTGAGAATCAGCGATAAAATAGTTTATGAGAAAACTAATTATGATCACACAACTGGCTGGCTGTAAATTCCTTTTCTGAATATATACCGATCATAACGCCAGTTCATCATCATAAATTATCTTTGAGGTACAATCGCTTTTTAGCAGGTATATTGATTCTGTACAGCGTGTATTTCGTACAACCCCTACTTAACCCTTTGTTACCTTGTTCTCTCTTCCGGCATCCTCTCTTTCAATTCTTCTTAAGGTATTAAAAGGATGTTGCCAGATTATGGCTTACTCTAAAATAGCCGGTTTCTTTAAAAGAAAATTATCAGTATAAATAAATCAGGAATATTAATTTTTACTCTATTCAGAACTTATTACATATAGATTTAGATAGTTTACTTTGTGAATTTTTTACCTAATTTTTATTTATTTAGTCTGTCTCTCAAATAATTGGAACTAAGATGTATGATTCTGTTTCATACAGCAAGAGCCATTTTTTGGATTTAACATGGTCAATACAATTTGAAATAAAATTTAATTGTTAATTAAACAATTATATTTGTAAATGACGCCATTTTATGAATATATTAAAACTAATCCCGGGGTTGTGTCGAATTTTTAGGGCTTATTCTGTAATCAGTATACATTTTTCTCTTTCTGGCTTCCTCGTTTTATGGTTTCCTTTCTACCTCTTTCCTTTGGTCCAATAACATTTTATTTCTTTACAAATTCAGCTATCATGAAAGAACTCGATAGATCGCCTTTGCGATAGCGTTCACAGTTCGCCTTATTTCATTTCTCAGAATCTCGCGACTCTGTAGGATTCCAAGGAAACATCACTGCCTGCCTCACATGGGAAATCAAACATTTTCTTTGCTTCTGTTGGAGACTACATCGTGTACTGTAAGATACCGCACCACTCTTTTGAATTGCAAAAGTGTCGTTATCAACTCTCAAGCAGCAGTATAATGCTAGTAACATAATGTTCTCCTATATTAAAAAAAAATGCCCTGAAGAAGAATCCTGACAAATAATGCATAGAAGACATTTCTTTCAGCGTAGAAATTTACTGTAACTAACTCAATGTAAGTGCATCTTCATGTAAATAATAAGAACATCGAAGATTTTGGCATATTGTTCCAGTCATACTGTTTTCTTCTATATTTTATACAGGTTATATATGTTCATTGTGAGGTATAGTAATAGCTATTTAAAAATTGTGTTGTCACTCTGAATACAAAATGATCTATTTGCTCCAACATTTTCAATAGGAATATCATTTATTCAATCAGATTATTCCTAGTTATTTCTCTTGAATTAGTGATGGATTTTACAATAATAGTTTCTACTTCATTGAAATGTGAGCAAACATTAAAAATTTAAAGGTGACAAATACATTTTCTGTTATAACTCACAAGTACTTGCAATAAAATTTTAAGCGCCAATTAATTAACCTATGGATTCACGACGAGGATCTGTTACTAGTTATGCGTCCTTGGTTTCCGAAATAATAAAAATTGTAGTCTGCCAGAAAAATTAACGCTGAATACATTGAACGTGAATAAAAAATTTGAGTTAAGTCATTTCAGATCATTAACGATCATTTACTTGAAACTTTCACATTACCGTCGAATATTAAATAAGGTACAGGATTAATTATTGTAGAGAATTCTAAATTATTCTTTCGTTCTCGGAAATGAAATATGTTTCATGTAATTTATTTCCATAAGTTATACTCAATATTTTTTCTTACACCAGATGACTGCTCGGCGTTGCCCTGGGTATTTATTTAAATTATCTCGGAGAATAAATGTATTCGACAGTAACTTCTTGGTGAATATTTCATTTGACCAGCAAAAATAGCGTCATTGTCTGGAAATTTACCCATTTATGTTCCGCTCCCTGACCTAACCCGTTGACAGCTAACTTAAAGTACCATCAGTCACCATATAACACTGTGAACAAAAAGTAAGGTGAATTTATTTATAAAATATAAATTCTTTATTTATTCTTCCAAATCAATTTCATCCCCTTCAAAGTAATCCCCGTCCGATAAAACGCGCTTTTTTCAACGCTTTTTCCAGACATCGAAACAGTCGGAATAGTCTTTTTCCGGTATAGCCTTCAAGACCTTCTTCGATTCGGTTTTTATCTCCTCAATCGTGTCAAAACGGCGTCCCTGCATTGGCCTTTTGAGTTTGCTGAATTGTCGCACGGAGCCAATCAGGCGAATACGGTGGTTGCGGAACGATATGAGTCCAGTTTTTGGCAAAAAAGTCGCGAAGAACCAATGCAGTATGACATGGTGCATTATCGTGATGAAGGAACTAAAAGTTGTTCGCACATAATTCCGGTCGTTTCAGACGAATAGCTTCACGCAATCGACGCATAAAGCTCAAATAATATCCTTTGTTGACAGTTTTGGCCCGGCGGAAGGAATTCATAGTGCACCACACCACGATAATCAAAGAAAACTGTCAACATACTCTTGATTTTCGATCGACATTGCCGTGGTCTTTTCGGTCTTGCTTCACCTTTTGCACGATATTCACTGGATTGGTCGGTGGTTTCAGGGTCGTATCCGTAAATCCAAGTCTCGTCTCCAGTAATGATGCATTTCAAGTGGTCCTGATAGTCAGACAGCAAAGTTTAACACACATCAACGCGACGCTTTTTTTTCCAAAAATTGAGCGATTTTGGCACCAATCGAGAATTGACGCGTTTGAGACACAAAACATTCTTCAAAATGGTTTGGGCTGAGCCAAATGATATTCCAACACTATCAGCGAGATCTCTAATTGTCCATCGACGATTTTCAAGCACCAAATCTTTGATTTTTGGACGTGGCCCTCGTCGGTAGACGTTGATAGTCGTCCAGAGCGCGGTTCGTCTTGAACGCTTTCTCGGCCCTCTTGAACTCGTTGTACCACTGATAAACGTTTTTTTATGCCATAGTTTGATCACCAAAGACCTTCCGCATTTGTACATTAAAGGAATAAATAAATAATACCTGTAACTCTATAAAGGTCAAAATTATAACAAGAACCATTAAAAAATCTAAAATACACCCAGCAACTTAAGAGGACAAAAATACACCGTTTGGTCAACCACGTCCACCACCACGTCGAGGAAAATTTCCTTAACCGTCATGGTTAACGCGAGAATTTAACTCGGCTACTCCACCAACTCCACAGTCGACACCAATCTGGGTTATTTTTGTTTTATATTTTATGTAAACACCCTTCCACCACCAACCGTACGGGTGCACAATTCACCAAAGTTTCATGATAATTGGATGATTGGTGTAGGAACGCATAAGGGACAGACAAACACAATGACAGAAATTCATTTATATTTAAAAATTAAAGAAGGATACTCAACATTACTTCTTTAATTGAAAAATTACAAATGCATTTTTCAACACACTGTTCGTATGGCACTGAATCCGTAATATTTAGTGTGAAAATATTTACAGGGGAAAGGAAACCATTTTATTTACAGCAACCTTTGTACACATCACGCCAACCTGAGTTCCTGTTTCGCCAGATCTCGTAACTGTCTCTTAGCAACTTTCGCTGTCGCCGTTCGTGGGATGATGTCAATGAATCTAACCCCGCCGCGCAGCCGCTTATAGTCTGCAACTTGACCTGTCATGCCGGCAGTGGAATATTAAAGACATTCTACAGAATTATAAACAGTTAGTGTACGAAAAGCATGAAACTCAACTGACCTTCCACGAACTTCACAAGTGCTTCTTCTGTCACCACGGCTCCAGGCTGCTTGACCACGTAAGCACGAGCGTGTTCTTGATCCTGTTCATTGGGAATTCCTATTACAGTTACTTCTTTCACTGCCGGGTGGCTCAGCAAGATGCTTTCAAGTTCAATGGAAACTACCTATTTCAAAAATTAAATTAATTAATAGTTATGAGTGGAGAGTTTTACGTTTATCATAAATCAGGATTTTCATTTGAAATTTGATTTAAATAATATATACTTCATGAAATTATCTTATGATCCCAAAGCGGTAAGCTCGTCTTAAACGCATTACGCGCTAGAAGATCACGTTATCGAACCGTAGCACGTTTTTACTAACTTTCCCGGTTGGAATCCCGACAGAATTTCATCCACTATCTATCGTTCTACAACGATTTATATATTCTGTTTACTTAATTTAGCGAAACACTAAAAGTTATTTGTATCCACGTTCGTAATTTTTTATTGTCACTTCTTTTTATCATTTATCAACGAGGGTTACAATCATTAAATAATGATTGATCACTTGTTTGAATTACATTTGAGTTAAATGTAATAAATTCCGTTTATCGATTTATGTTTCTGCTTTCTTTTTAAAAGAAATTAGAAGTCTTTGCTATCATATGCGTATGATGATAAAATAATTTCCATCCCTGTCTCGGGAGGTTAAACGGCAACTTGAATGTAATACTTAAACTCAGCCATACCCATAAACCCGGACTCGACCCCAAACTCGTTTGATTCCGCGTTATTTTCATGTAACGCCCCTCCACTGACCCCCAAAGGGTGTTCCCGTCCTATGCCGAAAGGTGTTGAAATTATACACGAAAAACATCGTTAGAAGCACTATCAATCTCATTGACCAGAAAAATATCTGACGCAAATATTGGCCGTTTGAGCATGTTTGAAAATTTTCACCTCCGTCCAACCACCGCTCCTGTGGGTGTAGGCCGTGACTTACCCCCACAGTGTTTGTTTCCGGCTCATAAGAACACTTGTACGACATTTGTAAAATTTAGTAAAATTAAACCTCCATATTGTACTAATTTAACACGCCTAAAATGATCATATAGCAATATTCGTTTAGTATAATTTAACAAGTTTCCGACATAAATATTTATTTATTTTCAAATTTAATGTTTATTTGTACCATAGAATCGTTTAATAACTTCTTACCTTATCAAACTTATCAAACTGAATAAAACCGATGGATAAGTTATTTGAATATTTAAAATATGAAGTAACATTTATTTTGGACAATTTAAAGGTGTTTAAATTACTGTGTATTGTTCCTTAGAATAAAATACTTTAAACGGACAAATTATTATATTACATGAATGCGTAAATTGAAAAAGGTTACTTTAATGATAATAGATAAATATTTGTGGTATATTGTCAAAATCTACGACAAAATTAACGAATAGTTTTGTTGAAATTGATTAAAAAAATTATTTTTATAAATTGGCGAATGATTAAAATAATTTAGCAAGATCATAAATGTAATTAATTAGTAATAATATTTGAAAAATCTTGAAGGAATATATATTTGTGTATTTAACTATAAGAAATGAAAATAATTTTGAAAGTTTTTAATTATTAATATTTCCGAAACTGTGTTTTGTTCCAGTTGTAGTTGATAAGGCAGTTTATAAGTTATTGAATCCCTCATTCTGCATAATTCACCGAAGTGAATATTTTAATTTAACTATTGTACTTTCGTTGTCTGCCAGGTATGTAAAAGTTGTTTTGCTTCCAAAAGGCAATTTCGGATTATAGAATTACTTTTCGGTGAAGAGATTGAAGCTCTGGGATTAGTATGCATTCTTTTAACATCAGACACAAAATCGTTATTACTCACGTGATGGCCGCAAAATTTTATGAGGTCCTTGATGCGGTCCACAACGTATATAAATCCTTGTTCATCATAATACGCAACGTCTCCTGAGTAGAACCAGCCCTCTTCGTCGATGGCACTGGCTGTGGCTTCCGGATTTTTGTAGTAGCCAGGGGTAAGCGTGGGGCCCTTGAACGCAATCTCTCCTCTTTCATTTGGACCCAGTATTTTCCTTGTTTCGGGATCTACTATCTGAAAATAAAGAAATAAAGGCGGAATCAGAAAGCCGTCGGAAGAAAGCTGGCTAAGGAAGAAGCTGAAAAGAAGGAAGTACAGGAGTGGCAGAGAAGGCGGGAACAAGAACCAAATGGAAAATGGACCGCGAGGCTGATCCCACAGCTGAAAGATTGGATTGACCGGAAACAAGGAGAGGTAAACTATCACCTGACACAATTCCTAACGGGTCACGGGTTCTTCCGCAAGTACCTCAATATGATAGGGAAAGTAGACAGCCCGAACTGTATGTATTGTGGAGGCATAGACAACGCGGAACGCACTTTCTTCGTGTGCGATCGATGGCTGCAAGAGCGAAATCTATTGGAACACGAGCTTGACGAAAACGCAGTAACACCGGAGACTATATCCATACGGTGTTGAAGGATGCCCACCTCTGGAATGCAGTGGCAGTGTATACAGAAAGGATCCTCAGTATTAAGAAGCGCGATGACGACGACCTACACCGACAAAAGGAATGACGAGAAGCCGTGAGGCAAATTAGAATCGACTCCGCCCTGAAGTAATGCGGAAATCAAGTCGATTGGAAAGGGTTTCGTGGTAAGAGTCTCACACTACCCGAGAGGTGCGGACCCCTCTCAGGTGTCCATGAAGGAGTTCCACTGTTATCCCTCTAAAAAAAAAACTATCTGAAAATAACAGATATATATAAATAGTAGCATATTAAAATTAATTTGGAATTTGCAAATGCGAGTCAATTTACCATCTCAAATCTGTCCATCTGTTATCAAAATACGCTTATGACTAAGAAATTACATTGAAATATCGAAACATACTCATTTGCGGCTTTCACAAAATATTTACGTCACGGATTTGGTTGTTAATTATTTTTGTGAGAGATTTGTAATAAATAATGTGTAGTAAATAATTATTCCTCAACATATTTCTAATTATTTATTATATTTAATATATTCCGGAATTATTTAAAAATTGTCGATACTTTTAATTGAATTTTACCTTAGCAGCCATGTTTATTTGAATAAATCCAACGGAACCAAGAGGTGTAGGCCGATCGGGAGGCGGTGCCACAACCATTAACACCTCAGTCATCGCAAACCATTGGCCTACAATAACGCCCAGTGCTTCTGAAACAAATTTCTGTGTATGTCCGTCCATAGACGCTCCTCCAACACCCAGCACCTTCATTGACTTCAGCTTGTCCCGAGAGCCCGGAGTTTTTGCCAGAGCTACAGCAGCGTTGGGTGGGATGAATGTGAAATTAACCTGGAACACAAAGTAGAAAAATATCTACTAACTTATGAAGTAAATTTTCAAAATAATATACTAATAGGACTTATATAGTGTTGGCGTCATTCACTCAATAGTCGTAAAATCAGATCCTATCAATTTGAAGCTATAGTTTAGAATAACCAACCATCGATGACCATTATATAAAAATATAATTAATGAAGCTAAGTAAAACTGTAAACAAACTACAATCATGACGGTTATAATTGGTATAATGAGAAGGAAAAACTATTCATTATGGAAAGTTTTGAGTGCAAATAATCTTTTATATTTTGGAATATATACAGTGTATATAAGCTGCAGTGAATAACGACCTTAAGTGGCCGCCCTTGTGTCCACCGCGGGCCTGAGGAGGCCTGAGTATGAAAGTATGAATACATTAGGCGTGCACGTTTCTGCCTGAGAAGGCCAAAAGAAATCGCGGGTTCGCGTCCCTTTTTTTTGCATCATTTAGGGGGGCGGCGTTCGAATAAATACTCAGAACCCGTGAGACGCAGGCAGACGGCAGACGGGGACGGAGACGCAGGGAAAAGTAGGGAGACGGAGAGACAGAGAGACGCAAGAAGAGACGCAGGCAGACAGGGAGACGCAGGGAGACGGAGACGCAGAGGTTTTGCGGAACCACCATCGCGGGGAGGCCGAAGAAGGAGATCGTGTGCTGAAGCCACAAGTAAAGTAAGCATCACAATATATGTAAAGTACATTCAAAAGTGGAATTCTTTTACACAGTGCGGAAATGGACTCTGTTTTTGAATAGCCACCAAACCGCCCACATTACCCTGTTGAGAAGGAGAGCTTTTTAATCAAGCCGGAGCTAATTTTAATTTTATGCAGACCAATGTATATCTGCTGGCGCCCAACAATATTTTTTAATGTATTTTTGTATTTTTTGTAGTTTGAATGTAATAAAGTTTATTTTTTTTATATTAAGTAATAAAAGGCAAATCATTACAATAAACAGTGTATATAAGAATTAAATATTAAACATTTATAAGATTAAATTAATATTACTTCCACCCAGAGTAATTAAATATTCAGGGTATCAATAATTATTTAAATATCAAATAAGGAAATGTAATTTCCTTATAAATAACTGTTAGATATTCAAAATCCACTATCACTCCATATAATATTTATTGATATAATAATAAAAACCATCTCAGAAATTAAAACTCAGAAATATAATTATGTGTTATAAAAATCAAGAGATTATTAGGAAAATTATCTGAACTCCGATACAATAAAAGTTATCTTTTATTTTTTGGCGTTATTTATATCATGTTTTCTACTTCACTTATCTGTTCCATATTTGTCATGAGAAAAATAAAATAATATGTTTCGCATATTTACATGTCTCTTATCTACTGCATCTAGGAAAACGTCTGTTTTGAAACCTGTGATAGAGACGAGTAAATTTCCTCCTACAAATCCCATAAGTTGCATGGCTGTTCCAGAAAACCAGAAAAGAGCTGTAGACTGAAGATAAACCGCTTCAAGGAGACCGGATACAGCGTTTAACCTGAAAAAGTTGTAATATTCAAGGCAAATTCATATGTTAATCACAATTAGGTAGATGTGGCGGAAAATCGACTAGACCGTTGTCCTAATATGGGGATTGGAAACAAGCCAGGGTCATCACACTGACGGAAATGGGAACGTTCATAGCAGTGCATTACCTAGATCTAGGGGTATTATATGCACCAATGTTGAGTCATCTTCATGAGCCATTAATGACGCCACCGCAAAATACTAATACGCCTAATTTTCTGGCCGCGATTGTTGACATAAACACTATAAACGTAATCATGATAGTTGTCGAAATAAAGAAACTGTTATAAACAACATCTCCTATGTTACGAAAATTGAAAGACAAAATATCTATACTTCCAGAAAAATTAAGAAATTCCATATATTAAAACATGAATACCTATGAAGAAAATTGTAGAAGGGAACATTGCTAAAGCTATATACCAACTTGGAAAAAATATTATAATTTATCACCAAGGCTGTGGATAAAACTTTTCATATTTATACCGATAGAAAAATAAAGTATTGAAGACAAAGTTAACTACAGACACATAGAGATGTACACTTATTTTCTGGCGATCATATTTTTTTTTTAACATCTTAAAAAAGTTACCTAAGAGAAATAATAGGATTATAAAAGTGAATGAAGAAAGTTTCCATTAATGAGCTAATCAAATTAATATACTGTGTATTTATTAATTATATACACGTAGTTTTACCAAATGTTGAGTATGTTATTCAAACACAAAGTGAGAGAAGAAATAGATTTGGTAAAATTAATGAGACAAAATGCAAAAATGTATACAAAATGATTCAATTGCGCTTCAATTCACTAAAATAATGCCTATGTGTAATTAAAATTGACTAATATTAAACACAGGTAAGAAGGATATAAAATATTTTAAATTTTTGGCAATTTACCAACACCAAGAAAAATATCGGTAAAGTCTGATCCGTAAAATCATTTAAAATCACACCAGCCAGTTGATTAATAATATTGTAAGGGAGACAATTTAAATTGATTTTAAAATACAGAGTTTGGGTGATGGTTGGGGCAGGCTCCGTTATTCCGCAGAACTAAATATGGAACTACCAATCTGGACTCAGGAATTCTTGGAAGCAATAAGCGCCTGGATGTTTCTTTATTTCCCACCCGACTAATCCCTGATGAATAGGAATTTGGCTATTAGGCGGATAATTTTTTTTATTAACCAAAATTTAATTTCTGTATTCATTCATTTTTATTTATATTCTCTTTTCTTACTATGCTAAATAAATGGTTAATAGTTTGTAATGAAATTTTAAAATGCTAATTTCTTTTTGACTTATGATTAATTGATTTTTAACCATTTTCACAAAACCATAGTAGGTTTAATACTTCCTGTTATTCTCCCATTTCTAGAGAACATTTAATTGTGAGAGAAAGGAAAGTAAAACGTTACAATATCTATTCACAAAATGTCTGTTACCAATAAAGTTGCATTTTATACTAACATATTATACTAAAATAATTAAATTATTTTTGTTATCAACAAAATATTGTTATACACATACCTCGAAGAAATGAACTGAGCTATCAAATTTTTGTGAGTTGTCATGACACCTTTGGGAAATCCTGTTGTTCCAGAAGAGAAATAAATTAGTGCCGTTCTGTCCAGCACATCTGGAACATCTGGGACCGAGTAACTCTCGATATCTTCGACATTAACTATCTTTTTCATTTCCTCCTCCGTTTCTTTGCACAGGAAACGCAACCAATCTTTAGCGCCACTCTCCTTCATTTCCAGAATTTCCACTCCTCCTTTGGCATGTTCCCGTATTCTAGACGCAGAAGCTCCCGGTTCGCTAATTATAAGCTTAGGTTCTAATAAACCTAAGGCGTGTTTAATATCATCTGTGGATTGAAAACAAATAATAAGTAATTGTATGAAAAATACATGTATTTACTAAATGTGACGTCCTATTAAGTAATGAACAAAAGTAACTTAAAATGATTTAAACTTATGATACAAATTCAATACACTACAGTTTCGTCAATCAAAAATTGTTTCCGCGACCAACTCACGTTGCTTTAATGACTGAAGTGTTTTGAGCTATCGTGTCACAGTTTTTCAGTCTTCCGGAGAAGACGTCTCGTTAAGGAGTTTTTCAAGGGTAACAGACTAGGCGGCGACAGTGACACCAGAGTATCACGTTCTAGTCACCACAGAAAAGTATCTCGTAGCAGCTTCTGGGCGAGTTCGGTTTCCTAATATGCGTAAAAATATCAAATCAGAAACAGACCTCTCGTATTTTTCCGCGGAAAACATTATATTTAAATATAAGTTTAACATAATGTCAGGATAACTTGTCTTAATTGTGACAACAGCTGTTAATGTGGGAGTCGCGAAAGAATTTGTTAAGTTCACCCGTCA
This sequence comes from Zhengitettix transpicula, assembly GCA_037074705.1. Lineage (NCBI taxonomy): Eukaryota > Metazoa > Arthropoda > Insecta > Orthoptera > Tetrigidae > Zhengitettix > Zhengitettix transpicula. Next base: position 18,467,002 of record CM073593.1, on the reverse strand, counting down.
CCAAAGCAGATATCACCGGCGAGGGATTGGCAAGACTGGTGAATGTGCAATTTCAACAAGCATTTATGGGCGGTAAGAAAAACTCTTACGACCTCTCTGAAGTCGACTCAAGTTTTCTCTCAGTTCCAAACTAACCTTAAAAAGCAAACACGATATATGCAAAAGTATTTAGTCATTTAATTATAACAAAATTATACAGAATCTTTCAACATATAACAACAGTTATGATAAATATAAATTAAGAATTGCAAATCTGTTTCAAAATAGAGGTTCCAAAATTGTATATTGGCTTCTACCGACAACACATAGAACTTATTATTAATCTATGAATATTTATTTTATGTTTATTGATAATGGTGTATTATTAGAAAAAACTTTTAGTTGAAAAACACCTGTAATTATCCCTTTAGTTAAAACAAAATATTATAATGTATCACCAAGGATGTGGATAAAACTTTTCATATTTATAACGATAGAAAAATAAAGTATTCAAGACAAAGTTAACTACAGACACGTAGAGATGTACAAACTTATTTTCTGGAGATCATAAAATTATACAGAAGCTTTCAATATAACCATAGTTATGAGAAATATAAATTAAAAGTTGACAAACTGTTTCAAAATAGATGTTCCAATTTATTGGATTGTATAAAATTAGGGTAAAATATTTAACAAATTGATGAACATAAAATGTAATCAAATGAAATAAATTAGTCTGTAATGTTTCTGACTGGCTCTCCGATCGACACTGGGCAAGTGCTGTGTTGAATGACTATAGTGCGCGTCACATTTCTTAGCGGTCCTGCTAACCTCCTCAACGTACGCTGCCAATACGTTTCAGAAAACGCTCTCAATCTACGCCACACGCCTTCGCTGTTGAAGTGTCCTGTAGGCACTATTAAAAAATCTGGAGTCGATTTGCTTTTATTGTAATGGAAACAGTAACCACTGGTTGCCTAGCCCTCGTGCTGTTCAAGGCATAGACGCAGCAAATCTATATTTTGTATATATTAAGATATATAACAGACATGTCTCGTGTTTACCTTCACTTTACAGTGTGTGATAAAGTGTGTGAATGCTCGATTTGTATTTCATATGAATATGACTAGGTATTGATATTTCCTTACTATTTTGGTTTAATTAAAGGACAACAAAATTGTTTTCAAATAAAAAATATTGTTTTGACCTAATTGAAGTGGAACTAGTGCGAGTTAAATAAAGAGACCAGACGCAGATCGACATTTCATAGATTTTAAGGTCATTGTATACGCTTCAGAATTACTTTTGGTGTCAATGCTAAGAAATGAGATCGTAAAAAAAAACAGCAGAATCTTTCTACAGCATTAAACTGGAATTGTAGGTGAGCACTTGCTCTCTCGTCTGAAGATTCAACAGATCAGGTCATCAGTGCTGGGATGTGAGAAGTAACCTCGTGAGAAGCACGTATAACAAACGCGGTTAAGAGTATCCAAGACCTTCATCTGATAAAAACATCGAAACATTTAATTTGACAATGTCGCAGGCTGGAAGTTGGAGAATCCTTAATGGTTTCAACAGCAATTCTTAATGGAACCGTATACAGAAAAGGTTGAAAATTCTTACTGGAGTCGTATGCAGGGTTCATCGCACCAAAAGTGGCTCCGCGAAGAAGCACCCCGAACATGATAGGCATGAACTCGGGCCTCACGTAGCTGCTGAGGGCCACGATGTCTCCGGGCCCAACTCCTCTGGACCCTAGTTCATGGGCGATAATGGCTGCACGCTGTGCTACTTCACGGAAGGTAAACGTTAGCCCGTCCAGCTCGTGATAGATCTGCAACAAACAGTGTTAAACGATTTCTATCATTCATTTCTAGATAATTCAACTGCAATTCTGGGGAAATAATATTTTTTTAATATTATATTTATCAACAATCAGATTACATTTAAATATATAAGCTAATGTGGTAGCTTTGACATGTTATTTACATATCATACATTATGGCATGATGAGATCCCCTCCAGCGAAGAGAACTTCTAAATCTTGTCTAGAGATGTGCTGGCCATTTTCTTTTGAGTCTTCTTGTTTCATCATTTTCTAGTAGTGGTTGTAATAATGGATTTGAATGTGATTTAAGCTTTACGTGGTGACTAACACTCTTTTGATGGGCAGTTTCCATTACAGTTGGTATTTTTAAGTCATAGTCTATTTGTTCATTTGTTATGTTCCAGGGTGCGTTAACGATGGCTCTTAATATTTTAGACTAGCATCTTTGGATTATTGCAGTATTTGACTTACTGGCACATCCCCATAATTCTATCCCGTAGGTCCATATTGGTATAATTATGGTTTTATGTAGTAGTAGTTTATTTTCTAAGGAGAGGTGTGACTTGCGTCCTAGTAACCAGCACATTTCTTTTTGTTTAATATTGGGGAAATGAAGTGCGAAGAAATTCAATCCACCAATGTGGTTAAGAATAGATTATGTGATTAGTAAGAAATATAGCCAATTCAGTCAAAATAAGTGATAATATAAATACCACACAACGTTTCTGGGATCCTTGGTCCTTTCCTCAGGTGCGAAGAAGAGCCTAGAGCGACACAACTGCACATCAGTTAACAAAACTCGATAGCGACGAAAACGCAACGACAATGGGTTAGAGTAACAATACGGGAGTAACAACAATGGGAAAGCATAAGGTTTAGCCTAGCAATTGTTGAGTTTCATAGTGTCTGTTTGTACATTAATAGCTGTGATGTTTGCTTTAATGCGAAGCATCTCTGAAATGAGTCTGGAATTGTACCGTGCGTCAATGTCTAAAATCTTAGCATTTTTCAAATCAAATGTATGTTTCGAATTGATAATATGTTTGGATTATACAGATTGTTTATGAATGGGAAGTTTGGTATTAGACATATGTTCCTTGATACGTGTATTAAGGGAACGTTTTGTTTGCCCTATGTAGCAGGACTTACAATTACAGCAAAATATTTTGTAAACAACGCAATGTTTACTGTAGGTGTCAAGTGGGTCCTTGTGGTTTTAATCAAGTGAGAAAGAATATTAGTAGATCTGTAAATGATATTTAATGTTCTTTGAAAATTTGGACAAATTTGTGATGTAGAAATTTGTAATAAGGAAGTACGAGAATAAATTTCGTTTGAGATGTTTGGGGACAGTACGATATTGGATTTTGTTCAATCTGCTGTTTATGTGTTTCATAATAAAATCTAAAGGGAACTCATTGGAGATTAAAATGTTTCTGACAATATTTAAGTTGTGTTCATGGAACTGGGAGTAATATAGCTCTGTCTACAAGACTGTATACCATAGATCTCTTTTGGTTTGGAGGATGATATGAAAGACAATTGAGAACACGTCCAGAGTATGTAGGATTTATGAACCAATTGGTGAGAATGGGAAGTATTGGGAATGGATTCAGTGACAACAGGGATATTAAGAGAATGGTTAAATTCAAGTTCATGGGTGACTTGTAAGTTCTGATGATAATTATTGAAAGTATTGACTATAAGGTTGATTTGAGAGGTATTAACAATACAATAAATATTATCTACGTATCTGATGAAGCAAAGAGGTTGGACAGGAAGTAGAGAAAGACATGACTTTTCTAAATCTCTCATGACTATCTCAGCAGAACACATTCCCATTTCCATCATTCCTTCAGCAAGTATTCACTAGTGAATCTTTATTTATAAAGGTATAAAACAATTCAAATAATATTTCAATTTTTTTCATAAAAATTCAGTAATAGTACTCGTATTTTATTCAGAGAGCCACGTGCAAAGCATTTGTACCATAGCCCATGAGCTAGTTGACGGGATAAACAAGAACGGTTTGTGGCCGCTGGGTTCGAAATGTTTCAATTAAATCCCAATGCCGCACTGAGAAGTAATAACAGTAAAACGGCATGAATCCTGGCGGAGGATTGTGCTGGTAGAGATTAACAATTAACACTGCAGCCAGCAGAGCGCGGTCCTGGACGGCTCCCAGCTGACCCGTAATCCAGACCCAACTCTGCGCAATCCTACAAAGTGTTCCTCGACGTATCATATGGTTAAGGTCCATGCAGAAATTCAAATGTTACTGAGGTACTTGACGTGCAAAAGTGGTTCATTCATACTTACATGGTTCAGTTATTTGTATCGTTACAGACCAATTTAGATTTATGTATTTCAGTTATTATTCTGTCAGCTGGAAACGTGTCCGTCGTTTAAACAATCATTTTAATTAAAGCACTCGGTGTAATTCACTAAACAATTACATAAACTCGGTATTATTAGCCTCGAATTATCCATTTTATTGGACTTTATCCTTCCAAACAAAGTTAAATAGGTAAGATTAAATTAACTGATTTGAGTATTCATCTTATAATTTATAATGATATCGTGTATTTTTTATTCTTAAATTAATATTGAAATTATTATTTCGTAACCTGGCAAACAGTATGTAATAAATAGGATTAATATCTATCTTTCTCTTTCTGTATCTGCAAGAGAAACTGTAGACACTACGCAAATATTTTATTAAATAGTAGATGAACAGTTTTTAATAAACAATTTTTTTAAGGGTGAGTGCTTTTATCGGTCTGTAATTTAACTTTGTCAATATATACATAAATATGATGAATAGAAAAAACTGTTATGAATTTTAAATGATTTGGTGTAAATACAATTAATGTATCATGGCCAAAAGTCGTAGTTTATTATATTTATATTAATACAAGTCAGATTAATTTTCTAATTTTATTTATAGTTTTGATGTTAAGTGACACTGACAAATTGTGAATTCTTGGACAATCAAAATTAGTTAAAGAAATTCGAACAAAATTATATATCGTCAATGTCCTTCAGAATGTGTATTACAAGTATAAATTTGGGATTACTGATTGTGATGTTTTTGGATGAAAAGATGAAACCACTTAACAAATAAATATCTTAAATTGAGACTGTTATTTGTTTCTTTTAACACTATTAACCAGTCTAAAACTACTGTGTATGCATGAAATGCCTGCTTTTATAACTGAGACTAATTAAAAACAATTGTGGTTCAAATTACAAACTTTTCATTATTCATTCCACTTCCTGGGGAGATTAAATCGTGACATCACGTTTTAGTGAAAGTACATTAGCAAGATTCTAGGAACAGTTTACATAGATGTGTAAATGTTGTAGGGAAACGTTTAGATAGATGTGAGACATTTTTCTATTTTTACATAAGCAAACACGAAGGAAAATTAAAATATGATCATATACGGACAGAAAGCAGTAAAAAATTAAGAATATTGAAACTTATCAAACATAGAAGATAAAATTATTCGATTTAATTGACTTGTGTCCTTTTATAAGTTTTAAATACACCTGATCAGTTCTGCAGTCAGAGGAAAAGTGTTTTTAAATTTATTTACTTTATTCTGTCTGTATCTGACTATAGTTTAAACTATGTTATCAATTGAAGTGAATAAAATATCCATTAAAAGAAATAGTATTCAAAATATTTCCCAATAATATTGTCCGATAATAATGAATCGCACTTGTCTTTTAAAGGCGACTATGGTTTTTACGCCAACATATTTCACTTCGAAAAGTAGAAAAATATTTCTGCGGTGAGAATTGAATATAATATAAAAAATAAATATTTTGTTTAATCTCAAATTGAAAGCACTTTATAATTTCGATAATAAGAAGGATAGCCAAATAAAGGCAAAATATGTGAAAATATAAATACCACACAACGTTTCTGGAAGCCTTGTTTATTATTAATTTTCAATCAGACGTAATTTCTCCTATTATATCCTGAAAAATGGTGGTTTGGTTATATGCTATATTACTTATTAAGTGAAATTTAGAAATTTCCGGGTATTTATATCTTTCAAATAAGAACAAGATAGGTGGTTGAAAACTATAATTTGGAAACTTTACATTACCCATTAGATAAATTTCAAAGGATAAATTAACTTAACTGTAATAATAAACTAAAAATTAATATCTGTTGAAAATAATATTAAAATCGACATTTATAACAGACAAAATTAAAAAAAAATATTGAAAGTAATTCCATTTTAAGCTGCCAGACGTTTTTCTGTAACGATGAATAATTTAAGACTGTGGTTGATTAACAAACTAGAATCACGATAAAAACTAAGAGGCAATGAACTTAAAACAAAATATCATATAACTTGATGAGACTTTCTGTGTCATGTTTAATATAACAGTATTTATATGCTTTATAATATACAGCATTTCAGAAATTAATATTTTCCAATAATATGGTTCTCTGTCTAACATGGAGGTGTTGTCAAAATCTGAACTGTGATTAAATTGTATACAATGTTTGGTGATAGGGCCGTGTTTACACGATGACAATTTCAAATGAGATTTATGTTCTTTAATCCTAATTTTTAACATTCGTTTTTTTTGCCTATATAATTCATATATAAGCCATATATATGGCAGCTTGATGATGCATGGAAGAACCAAACAAAAATAATTTAATACTAACAGATTCTCTGGCTGAAATACATACAATAGCCAACCAAAAGATATGGAATGGTACCGACAATAAAATAAGAGGAAACCTTATGGCTATCCTAAATAGCAATAGGATGGATACCGACACACAGAGGAATAGAGGGAAACGAAAGGAAAAACAGAAGAATAAAAACAACAGTCCAATATGTACAAAAAGACGTGGGACAAGCCTATGCCAGAATAATGGAGGAAAAATGAAGTGTAGAAGAGGAAAGAATGAAGGACGTTTTCATAAGGAAGTCAACTTCAAGGAAATATCCTACGCTAGTAATCAGCAGGTGGATGTTGCTAGGTTAAGAGCTCTCCATTCTAACCTCACGCACTCCTTTCTATTCTCTAGATCACCGCAACCTACACGTGACGTTTGTAAGGCTGCCCTGACGAACCAGCATATCCTCTACGACTGCCCAAAGCACGACAGGACGAGTAAAGCCACAATTCAGAAGTACACGAGATATGTACCTCAGCAGCGGCAATAAATAACCTGCTAACGTTTAGAAAGGAAACCGGAATTCTATATCTAATCTAAATAGACAATGAATCTGTGACTAAGAATAAAATGTATAGTTAATATTAATTAATTGTAATAATTTCATGTAGTAGGTATGGTACGTCGCCAATGATTTTTATGTTGACGCGACTATAAACATTAAATTTATCAAATAATATCAATAAATTAACTGTAACTTGAGTCTTAAGCTTTCTTCGATATCTTTGAAGTTAAACCGAGTGTTGTAATCAGGAAATTTTACTGGCAATGAGTGAATTGAGTAAACCGTGCAAATTATATAGCCCCCTAACAATTCATCTAATTATTCATCGTCCTGGGGAAGATAATTTGATGGAACCGACGTGTGCATTTGAAACTTATGTAGAGAAGAATATAATGAGAATATTATCAGGTCGGTTTGAACTTGATGCCTGTGTCTAAACCAATTGACGTAGAATTAAATTTGCTGACGACCTTCTTAATCGAGTGATTAAAAAGGCTAAATAATTAGGTGTGAAAAAATGATCATTTCCAAGAATTTGTGTGTCGAATTTAAACGACTTTAAGAAGTTTTCAGTCGTATGATTACAGAAAAAGTTATGATTATTTCAATCAAGGAGAGTTAAACGTAGGATTTATAATTTCGCGAACGGTTTCCCTCTCATACATGTAATGATACCAGTTGTATCTTGTTTCGTCAATGTCACGACAGTTTCAAAGTTCATCGCTCTCTCAAAATTCACAAACAAATTTCATAACCTGATAAGGAGTCGTGAAAACGAACGGAACTTGGCTAAGGATTAGATAAGATTTCATGCACAGTCATTGACAAAGCGTAGATGAAAATCCTTATAGACTGAAATTTCATATTCCTGTCAATTGTTTTCAGTCGTATATCGTCTGTACGAAGTTATTTATTAGTTTAATACATTTAATAATTGGTGAGTTACTTCCACGAGTCATATGAGAATATTAAATATAATTAATATAACATTGCCATAAGTCAGAAACTTATTAAACAAATTTACGTAGAATACACTAAACGTTTCATCCCTATAATCAGTTTCTGTAATTAAAAAATATGTTTAGAATATAATACAATAAACAGAAAAATTTTGACACCTTCCAACTACATTCGGTGTCGAAATGAAGAGGTCCCTGATCATAGGTATAAATTTATTTAATATATTTCTGACATATTACCACGTGACATTTATTATATTTATATTAATTTTCAAATTTTATTTATAACAGAATATTGTTTAAGGTACATTTTAATCCTCCATTTTTGTATTCCGTGAAAAATAAAGAGATGTATTACTAAAACTACAACATAGGTTAACTACTCGTCAGAGACAGGTTAATTATACCTTAAAATCTCAAAATCGTAACATTTACAATGATAAAACTTTTCAGAAACATAAGGAAGTCTGAGTTTTCATGAACCAATGTCATATTCTCGAATTCGCAAAGTGATATACGCTTCTATTTACGAATTTAAGAGCTGTGTATTTTGACAAGTAAGTAATACAGGATAAAATCATTTAATATGATACTGTATTGCCTTGGGCAAACTGGACGGAAGAGTTTGCGGTTTCTAGGAGTAATGTAGGTCACTCGGCATTCAAGCGCATTCACGATGTCCTTCAGGCTGATTGACTCGTTAGTAAAATAAACACTACACATACGTTCTTCGAATAGTAATACGCTTCATTTGGTTAAATAGCACATCCCTATGGTGTTCAAGTAATTAGATAAAATTTATGAAAGTATGTGGATCGTTGTATATTTAACCGTATAAAAACATTGACATTTGACTTATTACCATAAAGTGCCAGTATGTGAAGGTCTCGTACGTATACGGATATTGCCTATTGCCGATAGTATTACGGTTCCTAATTTCAAGGACACACAATCACGACCTTCGCGGAGGACGGAGTACAGGTCAACGGCTCACCTGAGCTGGAGCATCTCCCAGCTGAAGCAGTCTGTTCTGAATGAAACGTCCCACACCAATATTCGGCACAGGGTTGGTATGTTTTGTGCCGTAGAGGATTCCATCTTGTATGGTACACATGCTTAAGTGAAGCTCGCGATACTGAAGAAGTTAACACTCCCCACCACGGATGTTGAGACCGGTGGAAGGGGAACGTTACGTGATCATTGGCAAGGTACAGAGTACAACGCGGTGCAGGAGAGCTCGATTTGTACGAGGATGAATCAAATATAAACAAGACTTATTTTTTTAAATATTTATTTTGATTTTAAACGCACAAACAATCATAGTTTATTTTTCTACATAATCTCCTGATTTATAAACACATTTTCCCCAGCGTATAGGTAATTTTTTAATTCCTTCCACGTAAAAAGAGTCAGGTCGTGTTTGTAGCCAATTGCGCACATATGCTTCAACCTCATTATCGCTGTGAAATTTTTGCCCTCCCAAAGCTTCCTTGAGAGGACCAAAGACATGGAAGTCGCAGGGAGACAGGTCTGGACTGTATGGAGGGTGTTCCAGTGTCTCCCAACCCAGTTGCTCCAATTTTTGTACGGTCAGGGTTGCTGTATGGGGGCGAGCATTGACATGGAGGAGGATCACTTTTCTCATCGGAAGGTCTCGTCTTTTGCGGCGATATGCAAGTCTGACCTCAGTCAAAATTTGGCAGTAGTAGCCGCATTAATTGTTCTGCGTTCATGCAAATAATAAAGGTGCAGCAGGCCACGCTGGTCAAAACCTTGCCAGCCGATAATCGTGACTTGGCTTTCACTTGTCCGGTTTCTCCTTTCTTCCTCCACTCCATACTTGCTTGTTTCGACTCAGGGGTGTAGTGATGCACCCACGTTTTATCACAGGTGACAATGTGAGAAAGAAATGGGACTCCTTCTTCCCGAAATCGTGCAAGAAGACGCTCACGATTCAGTTTCTGGTCAACTGTGAGAAGGCGAGGAACCCACCTTGCGATACCCTAGCTCCTCTGAGAGTATAGAGTAAGTGCTCCCATAACTTATTCCAACCTCAATTGCAATATCCGAAGTTGTTAGACGCCTATCACCTTCAACCAGTTGACGAACACTGTCGATGTTGCCCGCTGTAATGCTGGTGCGGGGTCTGCGGTCATGGCTCTCATTTTCAACACGTTCACGGCCCTCCACGAACTGTTTATGCCAAGCAAACACTCTAGCTCGCGACAGCGTCTCTTCCCCGAACTGTGCAGTCAATCTTCTCAAGATTTCGGCCGGTTTTACACCTTCTGCAGCTAAAAACTTGATATCAATACGTTGCGCAATAGAGGGAGGTACCTCCTGCTCGGACATCGTAACGATGGACACTGAGCGAGTCTATGATGATGAGTCACGTGCTTCCCCCACTCCTGACAAACCAACCTAACAGCTAATAACAGCGGAACGTTCTTCCATCACTACTGCGCGCGCAGGTCCAAAAGTCTCGTTTATATTTGATTCACCCTCGTAATTAAGAAGACTTCAGTCCATATATTGTTACGATGCTGGAAGAGGAATGAATTCCGTCGATGTGACAAAGTCAGGCGAAGAAATTGTAAGAAACAAACTATTCGGAAAAACCGATCTGAATATTTAACATCCTTTCGAACGATGCGACTCTAACTTAAAAATATTGTTACAGAATATATTATCAGTAATTTTATAATGTTTTACATAAATAGAGTTCAGGAGTAGATGAATACAGAATTGTTTACGAAAGCAATAGTTCATTTGCAATTAAAGGATCGGCTAATCTTCCGAAACTCTAAAGCCTTCAAAAAAATATTTTTCTTCATTTCTTTATTCTAAGAACCTTTTAGATAAAATTACACACTGAAGATTCTTAATGTGGGCAATATATGGAATTAAAGTTTGAGCATAAAACCCTTACAATTCCTAAGAAACCGAATAAACTGCGTCCTCAAAAAAGTGAGAATGTTTCCTTCACCTAAGACTCAAAAGCCTTGAAAAATCCTCTGGAACAAAATCTTTTTCCATTTGACATAGGGGTGTTTAATTTTTCAATGAAGGAAACATCCTTCGGAATTAGTGCGTGTTCTCAGTATCAATGTGACGTCATCGCGAACTTCTGTGACATACAAGACGGCGGCACGTTACAGCTTCAAGAAGACTAACCAAAGGGTCACATGAAGATGTAAAAACCCTCGAGAATAAACAGGATTACAAAATTCTGGGGTTTCAAGCCAGATTAATACATATTAAGACTCGGCGATTTCATGGCGTTGCCTGTCATCGGTTTCAGATTTTCAATTAATGAATTTGTTGAAGACCGTGGCAGAGATCGACATGGAAAAGTTGTGTATTTGTAAATATTTAATACGGTTGCAAAATATTTTATCTTATACTCTTAGGACTAAAAATTGTGAAATGTAGTGTAATATATTTTTATTAAACTTTTATTAACTTAATATCACAGTAATTCTTGTATATATAAGGCGAAAAAAACGACGCCTAAAATAATTGATAATTTAACGTCCAATCAGGTGTGTCCAAAATTGTTTATTTTTTTAAAACATAATTTAGATTGGTAAAATAAAAATATTATAGATGAAGAATGTAAATGTTATTCCAGAATGAGGAGCGAAATTTTGCATCTTGGATTTCATGCCTCCGCCATTAATGCAAAAAAATGACACAAATAATTCAAACTGGACATGAAAATGTCGACATTTGTAACAGTGGAACAAATTTCAATTAAATACTTAAGGTGAAATTGGCACAAAACGGTAAGTTCAGGAACTATTTTATAAAATTCGGGATGTAAATCGTACAGACACAAGTAATTAGTAGTCGTACTAAAAAGTGGTTAGAGGAGGTAATTTAATATACCAGTCAAAAAAGGAGTGCATTGATGATTGAGACAAATGGCTGGCAATGATTGCACCAAATATTGGCAAATGGAAAGACTATATGAGACTGGAAAAGTGTTAAAAGGATTCTAAATTTATAATCGTCCAGTTTTTCTCTTTAAAAAAAGTTTAACAATAAAATATCCTTCAGAAAGTTCTGACACTCTTCTTGACAGTCCCTTGTAAAATTGCTTTCTAGAATAATTTTACAATTAGTGCTATTTTATAATTATTAAAACTTTTACCTCCACAGCTTCTTCGGAAGTTAAGAATATAGTCGTTCGTCTCGTAGGATTGTTCTTCCTCATTACCGTTTCCTTGCGTGTCTTATTACCATGACGCAAGGAAGGTGATTATTCAATGGAACTTCAAGGACGCAGCACATCGTAATAGCAACTGTTGGACGTGAAAAAGGCCTACGGACCGTGAGTTTTGCATTAGATTGTTTGGTTATAAACGACTAACTTTTTGAGTAACTTCTTGTGTTGCCATTACAGCGTTGTGTGCGTAGTTCCTATATTTGGGTCAGAATTTCTATCATCCGACTATTGGAAAATCCGCAGAAATTTTGAATTTAAGCTTCTCTGACTTTGTACACGGCTAGTGTGGTTGTTAAAATGTAACTGTTTTTATGTTTAATTAAATAATATCAGATATTCCGAATGTGATACAGCGGCTGTGTAACACTAATGGCGAAACGAGTGCCGCTAGGGCGGTCGAGTGGAGGAACAGCATAACGCCATCACGAATCCTCTCAGAGGACGCTGGAAGGGATTAACAATTAACACCGTCGGACAGCAGAGCTATTCGTAATTACGAGAGGGAGGTTGGAGTACGAGGACATTACAGACCACCGCTCCCCATGGACCAGAGCCTCCAGGCAGTAAGTTATTTCACTCTCTACGACGACGTAATGAGATTTCACTGTGGACTCCGCAGATTCACCTTAAAATAAATATAACCAAAGCTACAACATTGAACTATATTCTGTACTTAAACGTATATTACAAAACAACTAAAATTGCTAGATAAGATGGAAACATACTCCACTATATCTGTAAAACATTTCTTAAACAATTCCTATGAAATGATTACATAAATAATATGTCCGAGAATATAACTAAGGTTATGAAATTTATAAATGTGTAATTAAAAAATTATTTCAGAAAAATTCCTTAATGGTATTGGTTTACTTAATATCATAAAAGCGTTTAAATTAATATAAAACTTTATTTTACTTAGTTACAAATTATTTAATATTTTGATGATTCGTAAAAGAGGCATTTTTTGATCATTTAATATGGAAGGAAAAATTTCCATTATTGGGATGGTCCAGTAGCGAAACTTCTCACACGCACAATAATACTGTCACGTAGCCATTATTGACGTGCAAAGATCGTATCGGAGGTCACCCATAATTCGCGCTTTTTCGAGAAACTGGTCTTTATTTGAATATTTCTGACTATGACATCGAATTCAATTTTAACCCAGGTCATTAATTGAAATTATCCATTAATCAGTCATAAAATCCTCTTTTGATAAATCGAATCGAGTTCCAAATGTAGGAGTATTACCATCAGTGTTTACACCGTCGCCTTATTTTCGAAATTATTTTTGAATGGAGTCATTTAACGTTAAATTTCACCAATACGACATTACTAAGATATCATTTAATACGTGCCATCCAGAAAAATAATTATAATCAGGAAATAACAGGATGTACTCATACCGTAGAGAACTCACGCCTGATTGAATAAAATATATCAGAAGCAGAAATTGATTTGAATAATGTATCAGTTGCTTTTTCATAAACTCTAGAATACATACGCGTTTTAAGCGATAAAAATTATACCAGTTGTATGAAACAAAATTTTTAAATTTAAATATATTCAAAAAAAACTTAAAAAAATTAAGGAAACGCGTATTAATATTTAACTTTGTCAAATTAACATTTCATACGATCTTCTCACTCGATGTTTCCCCTGCTCAAATATTCTACTCGTTGAAATATTAAATATCAGTTCAACACGATTAACTTCGTCATAACTAGATTTGCAAGTTACATCATTCGTTTAGCATTTTCCGTTAGATAAATATTGACTTTAATTTATGCACAGAACGTTAATTAAACATAAAACTTTTAAGCATACATTAAATTCTCAAAATGAAAATTTTACTAGTGAGGGAAGTTTTCATTTTTAAAAAGATTGAAAAGCACTGTTTTAGGAAAATCGTCTAGAAATAAGAAGGTTAAATATGAGCTAAAATTGAATCATTAAGCGAAGTGTATTTTTCCCCATAATAAACTATATAATGAAAAAGGATGTATATTTGTATGTATGTATGTATGTATTTACGTTAATTTCTATACAAATTTAAAAGCGTGGTTAGATTGCCACAAAAATTGGTACACAAATTCTTCAAAACACGAGAAACGGTACTGTGAGGGTGAGAAACGCCTAGCGTACATGTGGAAAGAATTATAATTAAAAACCGTGATCATTAAATATTAAATTACTGCGCGCCAAGAGACAATGACGTCACGCGAGAGAAAGACGTTACTACGCAACGAACAAAGGAAATATCTCCTTTATTAGGAATGAAATAAAGCAGAAATTTTTTTTTAAAATAAAAAGTATAATTTTATACAGCAATACTCCATCGAATGGTAATAAAGAAGAATACGAATTACTTTACCATCCTTGCGGAAAATGTAAGTTAATTTTTGCGCCATATTAGCGTCCACAATACGGCGACCATTTGTTTACATTGTGAATCTACCTAACAGTTTTATCAATTTAATCTCTCGTAATGTCTGAAGACTGAGGGACAATTATATCCTGCAATACTCAAGGAGTATATTTAAGTATTTTATTAGTAAAGAAACTCGGAGGTATGTTTGTTGGCATTGATGCAATACAATTCAATGTATTTTATAGCTGTTCAATTAATGCACTATCGGTCGAAATTATGTACGGAACTAGGAACATTTAGATTTAGGTTAAATCACTTCTTCAATAAAGATTTATATAGAATTAAATATGTTTTCGGGTTTATATAAATAAGTACACGGGCAACGCCGGGCACCCAGCTAGTAATATATAAGGCGGAGTGATTTTAATGGTCCTTTTTTTTCAATTAAGTGAAGTTTTTGAAGTGTGATCAAACTTCCGGACATTTCATAGTATACCTAAGGCTTCTTTTATTTCAATGATATGCTTATTTAAGCAATTAATTATAGGCCTATATTTGTTTGTCAAACTGCCACAAGGATTTATCCCATTTGCAGCGAAATATATGTCTATGTTGGTAACTCAAGTTATTGCAGAATTAATACTTTATTTTTTAGTGATGTAATCATTCTAAACGCAGAAAGTACTAAATTTGATATTTATCAGGTCTGTAAGAGATAAATTTTCCGAGGCACGTCATTTTTATCTTTGCTTTATCTCGTCAGCTGAAGAAAAGAATTGGATTAATCGTCGTTTAGAGAGCTAGTAAGAAACGCGATTTGACTGAGGTAGTCGCATATGTACATCAATGGAATGTCAAAATGCAAAATAATGATAAATTTAAAAACATTTATTATTGCTGAAATAATACAAAACAAGTGCTTTAGGCTTTATTGTAATGTATATTCATCTGTAAAAATAATAAAATATACACTGAACAATTTTTTGCCTCCAAGAACCACGTTACAAATCGCCACAGTATATTTATCATTAAACATGCGTGGAATCACGTGACACGAGGTCGGAGCACTGCTGGAGCATGGAAATAGCAGGGAAAGGCGAACGAATATTCCAATTCACCGGTGATAATGAGTGTATATAATTTTAATACAAACTACAGACAATGTATCCAGTGACGAATCGTAACATGGTTGTTCTTCAATATATAATTCATGTTTTTTAACAAATGAATATAGCTTAGGCTAAAGTCAAAAGCTCCAGTTTTGTATTATTTACGGATTTATAAAGGAATTTTTTAAAAATTTATCAATGCATGTCATTGTCTTTCGGAAACCTAACAGGATGTATTTAACTGGAGAAGTCCTTGAAGTATCTTAATTAGATACAGATTAAACATTAGATTGGCTGAGTTATTGCTTAACTTTCCTGCAGATTTGTGTTGAAATGTCGTTTGTATAATAAAGCTATTTTCCAGAGAGCTCTGGCGGGGGCTACCTTTGGGGATGCCTTCACATCTCTCTGGTTTTTCTGAACTAAGGTTCCCACATGCCGAGGCACCTCGGCCTGTTTGGAGAGTTGTATGTTCCGGGGTCGCAGACCTTGAGCATACGGTAAGAGTTTTCCGCTATTCCTATTGGGATAGTGGTCCAGCTGTCTCCTAAATTGGTCAAGGCAAGGCGAGGGGAAAGCTGCGACCCCACAGCTAACCCCTCTCCCGCAATCGGAAGCGCGTGGGACAAGTACCGAATGCCCGACCTACCTGATGCAGGTTTTTCTAGGGTTTGTCCTGCATTACTTTTAGGCGAATACCGGGTAGGATCCTTAAACTATACCCCGGGGGCCCTAGTTAACCCTTGGCTACCTTCCTCCACCCTTCCGCATCCCCCATTTCAAATACCATTCCTATGCTATATGAGGGGAGTTGTCACTATGTGGATTACCCTATACATAGCCTATCTACACCCAAAAAAATCCTTAAACCATAGACCGGGGGCCCTAGTTAACCCTTAGCTACCTTCCCCTACCCTTGCGCATCCCCCCTTTCAAATCCCTTTCCTATGGTATTAATTGGGAGTTGCCGCCATTTGGATTACCCTCATGTAGCCTGTTACCCAAAAAAAATAAGCCTACGAGAGAATTCTCTCCCAGAGAGCTCTGGTGGAGGCTACATTTGGGGATACCTTCACATCTCTCTGGTTTTTTGAACTAAGTTTCCCACATGCCGAGGCACCTCATCCTGTTTTGAGAGGTGTATGTTCCGAGGTCACAGAACTTGGGCATACGGTAAGAGTTGTTCTCTGTTCCCATTGGAACAGTCGGCCAGCTGCCTCCTAAATTGTTTGAGGCACAGAGAGGATAATGCTGTGTCCCCACAGAAAACTCCTCTCCCGTTATCGGAAGGGCGTGGGAAAAGTACCCAATGCCCGACCTAGCTGATGCAGGTTTTTCTAGGGTTTGTCCTGCTTTACGTTTAGGCGAATGCCGGGTAGGATCCTTAAAATATAGCCCGGGGGCCCTAGTTAACCCTTGGCTACCTTCCTCTACCTTTCCGCATCCCCCCTTTCAAATCCCTTCCTATGCTATTAAAGGGGAGTTGCCACCATGTGGATTACGCTCATGTAGCCTGTTACCTAAAAAAAAATTACAGCTTTCGACACTCGGCAGCTTAATTTTGTAGGTGGCCAGATAGGACTGTGATCCCGAGTTTTATGATTGCTACCTTCCATTTGTACTTTGTGATCCCACGTGGACATAAACGAGAACTGCCGTGATACCTTTTCCTTATCTTACACAGTGACCATCATAAATTTTGTTTTCACCGAAAGACGCGCTATACGACCATGGGATTTTAAAAATCTGCTCGTTTAATGATTCTGCTTTACAATTAATATTACTAATTATTTGAATGTTGAGAAAATTGTTTTATTACACTGTAATGAAATTTATTTTTATATTCTATTGTCAATATTGTCTGCCAGTATCTATTATATCCCTACCGTTTGTGACCAGGCAGTCTGTGTTATATCATGAATTGTAATATACCCGTATCTTATCTCGACGCATTTGTTTGATTACGATAAGTTATGAGAAAACATTTGCTAGGGTCTTATTCGATATGGAGTCAATCGCGCGAAAAATGTAATTTCTTCAATCAAAATTATACTAATATCGGTCAGGTGACATTAAAACATCTCTCGGATTCATTTGATACATGCCATGGGGGAAGCAACGGGGAACTATAAATGGCTGCAGATACAGGAAGAACATTAACATCAAAGGGGTAACAACACTTGTGACACGAACATTTATTCTGCTGGAAGATGCCATTGTCGTAGGAGAAGAAATCAAGCATTAATGGATTATAAATGATGTGTGATGGACGATTGTGCCCCGAAACACTTGTGCCTGCACCAGCATTGAACGCTGTGACCAGATCTGTCAAGAATCGCAGTTATCCAGAACAGGCAAACCTCTGTCTTCAACGTTCTTCGATGACGAGTGAACGTCCAACACCTTGTCGCCTACTCGTGATTTTACCGTCTTACAACCACTTTCCATAGATACTCACGACAGTAGTACGTGAACAGCCGACCAGCTTCTTAGTTTCCTAGACGCTCGTTCCCAGGCGCTGGGCTGTAACCAGCTGCCATTTGTCAGTCACTTATTCCAATGAATTTCCCAAAGTATCTTCACTTCTGCTCCAATTATATACTTTCCCTTACCGCGTGAAGTGCCCTCAACGTATTCAGTTTCGCGCTGGGCGGTGGTTACACATTTTTGGCGTATCAGCGTATATTTCAATACACTTTTAAAAGGATTTAAAAATAAGTAAGTAAATTTAATAAATCAAACCACTTCATGATTTTGTCTATAACATCTTTGAAAAACTAACGTTAATTGACACACTAATTGGTTTAGCTTAATTTTTCCTCCCACCTAAATGAAGAAGAAATTACATATGCTGGTTCTACGGTGCTTGACTTGATTAAACAATACTTTGCGGAACGGACACATCAATTAAATTCCTGCGGTAAATGTCAGCCCTTAACGGCGATAGTACTAATGTACTGAAAGCCACAATGCTAGTGGCAGTCAGCAATTAACTGAGCGACCACCATTTCTGCTCGTGAATCTGAAGTGAGCTCAGTGAATCACTCGACTTTGTGATATATGCTCTTTGTCACATAATTCCCTTAACATTGCATGTAGTACATTCCGTGTTGTTAATGCTGTTTACTATATAATTTTTTATTAATGAAATCGAACTATGTAACTTTTACAATATGTTAGTGTCACACTGTAAATATAATAATACTAATAATCATTATTGAATAAAAGACAGTTTCACTCATTATATTTTTGAAATATTTTTTTCTATAACATTTATTACACAATTTATTAAGGAATAATTATCAAACTTACTGGATATTATTTAATCTCATCTCTGTTAATCGCCTTGAGAGCCAAAAATATTTATTCGAAACAAATATCGGCCGTTTTAGCGTGTTTGAAAGTTTCCAATCCCGTGGTTAAACAGGTCAATTTATTATATTAAATTTAAAAAATTGACCATCAGCATACACAATTTAAACTGATATTAATTTTGTGTAATACATAAGTATTACACAATCCACTTATTAATCACGCAAAAAAATTTGTTTTTCATTGAGTCAAAAATAATTAATTTCTTCAGATAAAAAATATTTAAGAATTTAATTTTTGGCTTTTCCTGTAAGTTTAATTTATTTTATGTCAACTTTTTTTTCGATAGGCATTACTTACCGTTGTAACGAATGAAGCTTCAAATAAAATGTTGGTTTCTGTCAAATGCGTAAAAGTATGTCTCATAAGTCTATAAGGCGCTATTGTATACATAAACAGATAAATATTGTGTTTTTTTTAAAAAATATTTAAATTTAATTGTCATGAAGATACTTTATTATAAAACGGCGAGATAATAGTTTACATAAAACGCAAGTAAACAGTTTGACGGAGAGACTTATAAAATCGCAGTTTGGAAGCAGAAGTTTTGCTTCACAAACTGAACTAATTTCGCATAGGGAGACTTTGAGGAGATCTACGTCCGGCAACTCGCTGAGGGTGAGATGATCCAGGTTCCAGTATAGCAGAGATCCAGAGCAAATACCGTGTGTTCAAAATCTAATGAGTAGAATCAGTGTATAATGGCCTGTTTAGTGGGTGTTGACTTCAAGATACAAGAGTCTGAACTGGTACCAGTAGCACTGTCGTGAGTACAAAACAATTATTAATGACTGTGAACGATATTTAAAGGGTATAGTCAGATTTAGTTCGTGTTTTTCTTTTCATCCGTTTTCTTTTACATTTGTACTTAAGATTGTATTCCGTTAACTTTAATGAGTTTGGATTGTTAATGTGTTAGTTAATTGTATTTGTTCTTCCTATCAAACCCAGTGGTGACCCTGAGATAATGAGAAACTCGACGAAATTGATTGTAAAGTTATAAAGCTATATTTTCATAGAACGCCACGAATTATTGAAATAA
This sequence comes from Zhengitettix transpicula, assembly GCA_037074705.1. Taxonomy (NCBI): domain Eukaryota; kingdom Metazoa; phylum Arthropoda; class Insecta; order Orthoptera; family Tetrigidae; genus Zhengitettix; species Zhengitettix transpicula. The sequence goes on along the minus strand of CM073593.1, from coordinate 18,446,895 downwards.
AATTTAGATATTTTTTTGTTAAATTGACGGAATTTGGTGTGCAAAGCAGGGCATATAATGTGTAATTATCAACAATAAATTTTAAATACAAAATAATTTTGTTAATTATTCCTATTAATTAAGACCACCTTTTTAATCATTACATAAATGGCTTCTTAAACGTGGGGCTAATTTTTTTATTTATTAAATATTTGTCGTCTTCAATGTGTGGCTAAATATAATTCTAATTTTAATTAATTTTTTTTGTTTAATAATATCTTTTAATTAAAGATTTTATTTATTTATTACAATATATATATAAGCAAATACAGGCGAAGGATTCTTTATATAGTATTTAAAAAATTATTTACAGTTAATTGTTATGTAGATACTTTATTATAAAAAATATATATGTAAGCAAATCTGACCAATTATTTATATAGTTTCTTGCGGGTATATGTAATGCACTCTTGAATTGTCGTCTCCATTACCCTATTATAAAATTTGATTTTTTTTTAACTAAGATACTAAAATTTATTTCATTCAACGGTATTTACATTAATTTACTTGACAATTAAAAATTGATTTCCTAATAGTGATATTTATAATTAAGAAATTTTGTTGTTTTATTCGTAGAATCCGTTTGTGAATTTTAAGGTGGATTTGAGGCGAAATAATGACAGACAGAAAAGAAATACACGTCTGTGTGGCTATAGGAAAGGGGTGGATCGTTTCGTAGAAAAAAAAAGCGGTGAAAACCCACAACATTTACATATGAACTTACTCAGTTTAGTTCAACCTCAGAGGGACAGATCACGGGCGTTCGCTGTGTAAATAGAAACTGCCGTTTTTCTGACATTGGCGCTATTTTTCACTACTTATCAATCCTCCTTGGTTCTTAGCGCATCGGAAAAGCAACTGCGATCATCATGGATGTGATTCGTGGGGTAAGAATTAGTCATATAAAATATTTTCAAGCATTTTGCTTACAGTATTTGTTTCTGGTAGTCGTAAATTTAAAAAGTAATATCAGTTTTTTTTCCCTACAATTGTTAAGAAATAAAAGTAATTTGAAGAACAAGATCAGCCGGAAAATATTTTAAATCGTGTGGGATACAGACTTCATCTGACAGCAAAAAATACCAATCTATTTGTGCAATAGTTTGTATAATGAAGATTTATTTACAGGCCGTGAATATCCTTAAGCAAAACATATATCTACTGAACTTATTCGTCGCCTGAAATTAAAGAGAAAAACGATGATTCACTAAGGGACATATATTGCTAAAATTATGTTTGATCGCGCTGTAGTATTGATTGGTCTAATATAACAACTCATACTGGTGTATTGTTTATGTAATGTATTTGATTATCAGAGAGGAAGGGAAAGGAACATTTGTGAATTCAGCGGGATAAAATAACAAACAAAATTGTACACGCTGTTCGCACAAACATGGAATGCAAATATTACACAAATATGCACCGATCGTACTTTGAAACAGACGAGGCATAAAAATTGCCGAAATGGATTTGAAATCGTAGCCTTAATTACTGGAGCTTGGCACGACGATTTTTTTAACATATTTTTACGTATTGTTACTTAACCCTTTAGTGATTAGTGTGTGCTGAGCTTAAAGTCAAATTAACTATTGATATTCGATTTGTTGGGCGCCACCTGCAAGAATTGTTCTTGCAGGAAAGGGAAATACAATATTTAGTTAATAAAAACAAGAATTCATTTTATGAGAATTTATATAAAACGAAAGCTCTCCAGCCTGCCAGGGATGCATGTAACGCCCTCCCTTTCTCAAGATTAACCGTGGTTCTCCTCGTGGCAAACCGACGCGATACCCGGAAGCATGGAATGCGACTTACCAGGTCTGCAGCTCGGACAGGGTCGACTCCCGTTGGCAACTCTCTCTCTCCGCAGCATTCGCAGCAGATGACCGGAGACGCACGTGCAAAACCAAAATCTTTCAGGATCAACTCTCCCTGACCACCCTCACCGACGGTCCAAATTCATCTCCTCGTGTTCGCAGACTTCTTTCTCTGCCTCCTCAAAATCCCTCTCTCCTGGTTGGTCCTTGTGCACACGTGACCCTCTTCCATTTATTTTAGGGCCATATCCTCCCGGTCATCTACCCCTTCCTTGGCCGACCCTGACCTTGCTTGCGGGACTTGCGGATTTTCCAATCCACCCCGCCATTGTCTTGTGTCTGCTGCTCGACCCCGGCAAGCCACATTCCCATGCTTCCAGGCAGTAATTTAGGCAACAGTTATAAAAAATATTTGGTAACGAATCAATAACTAAAAGCGCACCATAAGTGTAACACATATGCAACATAACTTTTAGTATCATCCCAGAAGCGTCTGTTACTTTTTACGAGAGCTAAATTGTGATGAAGATATCAAACAACATGCACTTAAGGGATGTGAAAATTTTGGTATCGCGTCCTAGCTTTCTGTGAGTCAACCCTTCAGTCCAGATTTTTTTGCTGGCTGGTCAACTTCAGAATATTCATTTTCTGCGTATTTTTATGTTTCTCCAAGAAAGAAAATTTAATCGTTATTCTAATCACACGAAAACCTTAATTATACAATTGAAATTGATGATTGAAAAATCAGACCTAATTATATTTGTTGTATAAAAATTGATTTCATTTATTTCCCATATACATAGACACGTAGTTCTTTTAATAAATTTGTATTATATTAAAAATTTTAGTTAGCTCATGAACACTTTTTCTTCCGATATTTAAATAAATAAAATATTGAATTCTTATACTTTAAATTATATTTAAATTTTCTGTATCAAACGTTTTTTTACAAATACGAACAAAATCTTGAAGCTTGAAGTTACACATTAATGACCATTTATATTTACAACCTACATTTTGCATATTTGCAACATAATAAAAATTTCAAATAATATTATAAAAAATTCAACCCAAGTTTTTATGGATTTTATTATTTTATTAACAAATATACATATTAAAATATTTAGTTAAAAATATAATAAACCATGCTCAATTTCTCGTTGATGCGATTTTCCTTTAGTTATTTTTCCATTGAAAAAATATTATATTTGGCAATGAAGCCGGACAAAGTGAGACGGCGTATAGGAACCTAATTTTAAGAACCTTGGCCTAGAACCAACGACAGGAAAATCCTATAGGAGGAAATTGCCACTTTCGGGTTGGTTGTCGACTTGTGTGGGGGGTTTGGTTGAGGGTCTTACCGTAAGTGCTACCCTGAACCATTGCAGCTTGTAAGATCTCTGACCCTATTTTTAATTATTATTAAGTAGATTAGCCGCAAACTATTTCATACATTGAAAATGTTACGATAATTAGAGGAAAGGATTTTGTACTCTAAAGGGGGTGAGGGGTATACGATTTAGATAGATTTAAATTTATTGAAGTTTACGTTTTTAAAATGAGCTATCTCCTAGAAAACAACAAATTTTGGCGTTTTATTTTCTAGGATTTATCTCCTGTTTCTGCTTTGGCGAGAGCTCTTAATTCGTTTCTTCCAACTTTACCAGTGACTGTACGAGGGAGTTTGTCGAGGAACCTTACTCCGCCCCTAAGGTGTTTGAAATCAGCTAGTTGATCTGAAACACAGTATGCAAAACTTTTGTAATATAGCATATAGTATATATATATATATATATATATATATATATATATATATATATATATATATTCATTTAGTACTGAATCTAATTGGACATAATTATCATCCAGGTCTCAGAAAAGACGCGTCATTTAAGATGTGTAAAGCACAACATTAATGAATACATAAATAAAAACGTTTATAAACCCTTTTACGAGTTAAATCCATGATAGCTTCTACATATGTTTGGTTTCTATATCTGAGAAAAATAGATGAGATACGTAACAGTCAATAGTGTTGTATTTTTACGTCATAATTTTAAAATAAATGTTGATTAAGCAATTTTATCAGAGAAACTGGGAAAACTATTCTAGGTTTCTCTTCTTTGTAAAAATGCATATTTTTAGTTCTGTTCATTGAAGTTGAAATGCTTATGTTTTTAAAAAAATTACAGGTGAATTATTGAATGCTGCATTAAACTTCTGAATATTTAATTGCAATGAGTTAAAAATATTATTATAATTGTTAATATTGTTTTACATCAATTTACTTAAAATATATTAATTTCTAGTCTAGTTTTGGACGGTTGTAAAATTATTTTAGGGTCTTCACATGGCAAGGAAACTTTACTTTATCAAAGTAATGAAATACTTAAAGCAGACTATGAAACTAATATCGTGATCATTACATTTAACAAAGCAGTATTGCTCAAAATAGAAAGAAATTTCTGGATATCGATGAGCAGCCGAAAACCAGGTAAACACGTTGCAGAAAATACATCGGTCACAAAATCGACGCCGTAACTTTGTTTATTCACCTGATATGTAGAATTATTGGAAATATCCTCCAGAGGGGGATCCCATTGAGTCAGCACACTTTTGCAAACGTTCCTTCCTCTAATCAAACGTTTACCCGTCAGAAGTTTAGGCGCTAGCGCTGCTGAAAATAGGTCACTTTTAGCACGAACTCGATTTTATCACCATAAGCGTCCGAAACTGGGAGTTTAGGCCCGACTTGGTAAGTTTCAAGAGAAATGTGATTGCGTCACTATGATTACTTTTCGTATCCGACATTTATTCAACTGCTCACCCACTGCAACTGAGGCGATAAATGGAATTGTAACGATATGCATCTGCATAACACAAATAAAATTTCGCAGTAACATGATCAGTTTTCCGTGCCAGGCCTCGAACGTCAACACGTTGAGTTAATAACGCTGAAAACGGTTGCGTGTAAAGCAAAATAGGCTGTACCTGCTACAAGTTTGACGAGTTCATTTTCGGTAACCTTAGCCCCGGGCTGAAGAACCACGTAGCCTCGAGGGTGCTCTTGGTCCAGAAGATTAGGAACGCCGATTACTGCAGCGTCTCTTACACCAGGATGGGACAACAGGACACCTTCGAGTTCCTTTGCAGCGACCTGTGGTGAAAATTAAGTTATACAGTAAATTATTCCAGAAATGTGCTAGATATTGATTCTAGGAACCTACCAGTAATAACGGTTGTACCATTGAACCATATTCAATTTAAATACATCTACAATGTAAATATAAACTGACGGTTCCTCATACTGGAAACATACAATAATTAAATTGACTATATTGTGAATAAAGATCGTATTGAAAGTAAGACTTATTCAATGTAATTTCCTGATTTTAATTTTTGTTAGTGTGATAGACTACATGAGTGTAATATTAATGGTGTCAGCTCCTCTTTAATAGCATAGGAAGGGATTCTAAACGGAGACAAAGGTAGTCAAGGGTTAACTAGAGCCCCTGGTCTATCTATTTCAATTATCTTACCCGACTTTTTCCTAAGAGTGACGCAGGGAAAACCTTAGAAAAGTTGAATCAGGCATATTTCCTCGGCTACTTGTCCCACTCCCTTCCAATAGCGGGATAGGGGTTTCCTGTGAGTATGCAGCATTCCCATCTCCATGCCTCGACCCGTTTAGCAGGCAGCTAGCCGACTGTTGTAATACCCTTCCGATCTTTTAATTTTTTTATATTAAGAGATACATGAGAGTAATCCACGTGGTGGCAACTTCCCTTTAATAGTATAGGAAGGTATTTAAAGGAAGGGTAGAGAAAGGTAGCCAAGGGTTAACTAGACTCTTGCCATGACTGTTGTATCTATTGAAATAGTTTTAACTATTATTTCGAATGAGGTGTTCATTGTTCTTGTTATTTACCCAGGGTTTGCGTGTAGTCGTTTGTTGCTACGGACATGAATTTTATCACCCTGCATCCACAAATAGAAAAGTGGAGTCAGAGGATACTTTACACGAATTATTTACAAGTTTAAAATTTATTCTATTTGAAGATTAAAAAACTTTTCCGTGCTAATTAATAGTAAAGTTTAACACTACTATTTAGATTAAATTACATATAAATATATACATATGTCATTTTCGGACAAATAATTTATTAAGGAACACACGAAAATTGTCGTGACCCTGTTAAGCAACAGAAAACATCTAATTTCTGTGTTAATTTTAGTTGGTTAATGGTTTCGGAATTTTTTAAATCGTGGTAATATTTAATTTATATCGGGATAGATTTTAATTTGTTCTAAATTTTCACCAAACTTAATTGTTATCATCAAGTTTTAAGACTGTTGCAGACTGCAGCATTACATACGTCCACATTAAGTAGAACTTCCCCATTAATAAAAATTTCGTTTTATTACTGTATATAGTTTAATAAAATGGTTTCAGTAATCCTTCGTAAAAGATGGTACTGGATAAATTGTTTAATTTAAACACTTACGTGATGCCCGCGAAACTTCATAAGATCTTTGTTCCTGTCAGCAATATAAAAGAAGCCTTCGTCGTCGTAATAGCCAATGTCACCAGAGTGGAGCCAACCTTCCTTGTCCAAAATCATATCCGTCGCTTCTTGGTTCTTGTAGTATCCTAACATAACTTGCGGCCCTTTGAAACAGAGCTCTCCGCTTTGATTCGGACCCAAAGTTTTACCTGTTTCTGGATCAATGACCTGAAATTTTGCGAACACGAGCATTACCTGTACAGTCTACAGAAATGAATAAAAAGATGACGAATTCATATACACGGAATGTTTTATCTTAAATGCTCGTGAGACATTAAAGAAGTAAACACCAAAACAGATGTAAAATGACTGCGTCATCATTTGAGAATTTTTTACTGACAATAATGTGAGGTAAAGCAGCCAATTGCAAGATGAACAGTTAGTGTATGATTTACAGAAATACAACTTGAAAATTATACAATATTTATGTGCTGTACCTTATGAATTACGTTTACGAGAAATTTGACTTTCAGACTCGATTACTTAGAAGGCGGGCAAGAGAACAATTTTGAAGTCCAAACTTCAAGTAAATGGTTATTTGTCCATCAGCATAGACTCACATGAATAATTTTTCAACATTAATTACGGTTCCTTGGAAATATAGGGTTTCTGGCAATTTATGTTTCCGTACATTGCATAGAATATCGTAAATTCTATATGAATTTTAGTAATAAATATATTAACTTAAATTTTAGCTTGCCATTTACATCTTAACTAACTTGGTTCTCGGAATTACCCAGGTATTTATTTATACAAACCCCTAATAGTATTTAATTCCACCATTAATAAAATCGTCAACTCGTGATTTAATTAACATAGATATCATAGCCGGTATAGTGATCTTATCTTTAGAGTGATAAAAATACTCCGCAACTCTAAGAGAGTTAAATTTTCTCCCGGTACATTGGGAGAGCCTAATAGAGTTAAAAAACTATAGAAAGTCCTAAATGCTCTCGGTACCTTATGAAAGTCTATAACAATACCGTAACTCTAAGAGTGTGAAACAAACTCTCAGAAATTAGACATAGTGAAAAATACGCCTGGTACCTTCAAAGAAAAAGTCCCAGTCTCATCAGAGACTCAAAAATATTATCGCTAGATTTAAAAATACTCCTGATAACCTAAGAGACTCGAAATAACTTTCGGTACCCCTAAGAGAGATCAAAGACACTTCCTGTCCGCTGAAAGAATAAATAATAATTCAGATACTTCTAGAGAGACTCGGGGTACGAAGAGGGTAAACAATAGACCCGGTTCCGTAATAGAGTGTAAAATACACGTAATATCACCCCAATAATTAATAGGGGTGTTTTACCCATCCAGTGTTTCATCCTGGATCGTAAGAAACATGTTTATAAATCTTCAATCGTTTAAGATTGTATTCAGAATTTTGTTTCACCCTCGTTAACCTTCAGTTCCTGGGGTCTGTATCAAAAATCAATCGGCATGGTGAATTTCCGAATTAATCTCAGTGATTTTTATAATCAATTTAAGGACATTCGTTCGATTTTAAGTTATTTTTTATATAAAACCGTTCCACCCCCATCCCTATGGATGCTCTCCTTCATTGTCATTCGGGGGTCGAAATTAGGCAACGGCAGCTTCGAGAATAACATCATTAACTGGCCCCAGATATACTTTACCTTGGCCGAAGAATTGATTTGCACTTTTCCCACGGAACCAGGAGGCGCAGGGAATTGAACAGTTGAGCCCAGGACCATCATAAGCTCTGTCATCCCGTACCACTGTTGGGTACGAATTCCCAGAACTTTTTCTGCAGCACTCTGCGTCACAGCATCCATGCTCGCTCCAGAAATGCCGATGCCGCGTAGAGAAGACAGATCATAATCACTGCATTTCGGATGCTTGGTTAGTGCCACAACGGTGTTCGGCGCCATGAACAAATACGAAACCTATAAAAATAAATTTGCAGTCAATAATTGTTATGCTGTCCGTCTTTCTGAGCTCGATGAGTTTTAAAGATATTATAAGACTGTTGTGAGATACATTCCCAATTACTTATATACAACGGAATGTATAAGTAAAATACGAATGGACTGGTAAAGAATATTCCAGTAAACTTCTTGTTGAAGTCATTACTAAATGTAAAGAACGCCAAATAATTAAACACTTGGTTAGTTCTCGACGGTAAGTTTCCTCCCGAAATTTTATGAGGTTCATTGTAATTACAATTGAGAAAATATTTGTTAAAATATAATTTAGTTACCTAAATCGGTCTGCATTCACAAATATATAATTCTGTATACCCCAATTCACCAAAGTTTATTGAAAAACTTCCCACCATTGTCCGAAATTGTACTGTGGTGGTAGGATTATTAAATGATAAAGTAAAGGGATATTTTCCAGAATTTATTAATTATTTAATTGAACATGAAAATAAGTAAATACAAATTATGCGTGTTCTTCTTGCCGGGCAAAACAATCGGATCCCTTAATCCTAAGTTCAACCATGGTTTACGTTAATTCCCCCAGGTGCGTCAAGGATTGAGACACTTGGCAGTTACCTCGCGTTGATCTCTGGCCGTGATCATGTGGCACCCTCGTTCTCTCCGAATCGTCTGGAGACTGCAAGTTTGGGGCTGTACGTCTGCCCCTGGCAACGGTTCGTCGAGGAGCCTCTTTCTACACTTTCTTTACAGCTCTTCGCTGGATGTAAAATATCGATGGTCTCGATCATCTTTGGATCGGTCTTTCCTGAACCAAGAAATGTGATTGGTTCAGGCAGTCACGTGTTAATTCAATTTCTGGGAATTTTGGAGAGACATTTCCCACGGTGCGACATTCCAGGGAACTTCCGAGGGTCAACAGCCTACGTGCCTAAGTCCAGACCGAAGGGATTATCTATCCGCCACGGCGGCGCCTGGTCAAAATCCAACTAGCCATGCTATCAACCCTTGCTAATATATAATTATATTAAAATAGTATATATATATTGTAATGATTACCCACGTCCCTCATTACTTAATATAAAAAAATAAACTTTATTACAAGAAAATACAAAAGTACATAAAAAATATTGTTGGGCGCCAGCAGATATACATTGGTCTGCATAAAATTAAAATTAGCTCCGGCACTATTAAAAAGTTCTCCTTCTCAACAGGGTAATGTGGGCGGTTCGGTGGCTATTCAAGAACAGAGTCCATTTCCTCACAGTGTAAAAAAATTCTACTTTTGAAGGCACTTTACATAAATTGTCCCCCAAAACCTTTGTTTCTTCCCGCTCGCCAAATTTTCCAACCCTCTCGACTCTCTCGGTCTCCCTGCGTCTCCTCTCGCGTTTCTCCTTGCGTCTCCTCCTTTCACCCGGGTTCGGAGTATTTATAAGTCCTCCGCCCCCCCCCCCAAACGATGCAAAAAAAGGGACCTGTACCCGTGATTTCTTTTGGCCTCTCGGGCAAGTACACGTGCAGGCTGAATGTATTCCTCCTCAGGCCTCCTCAGGCCCGCGGCCACTTAAGGTTTTTATTCACTACAATATATATATATACTAATTATAAAACTATCGCGCTACATTACCATTTTAGAGACGGGTTCAGTTTGAGACAACACTTCATACTCTTAGCATAAGCTAAATTATACATCCAAGACCGAAATTAATTTTCAATAAGTATACATATTAACAGTCTTTGCGACGTTTAAAGTTAACACTAAATTAAATAGTAAAAAATGTATTAACAGAAATTTTATATAGAAATTGCAGAATGCTTTAAGTTAACGCTAAATTAAATAGTAAAAAGAATTAACAGTATTTTTATATAGAATTATTTTAGAAATTCTATTAAATGAAATTATGTTTATGACCAACACGAAACATTTATTTTAACAAATTCTGAATAAAATGACGTTTCTGTAACTATTTGTAAAATCTTCAGATGACTTGAGTGCAAATAGGTACAGAATCGTTGTTTGTCATTTTATACTGATTTTTTAATAATTGTCTGTTAGTGGTCGTTAATATCATTTTATTTTATATTTTTTAAAAACAAACGTTTATTTAGGCATTGAAAGAATAATATTTTACAGTTTCATGTTCAAGTTGTGATAGCTTTAGTAAGGCTTCTCTGACTTTTTATGTAAGCGAAGGCTGTTAATAAAAACTTAATCGCCGCCCAATCTGTTCCTTCTAGGCTTCCACACCATGCACGATACACGGCAATTTAATCCTGTACTTCAATTCATTTGAAGCATTCCAGACTATGTAACAACAACAACAACAAAATTGTGTTGCCCTGGTATTTTTTTTCCAGGTATTCCGAAGGGTTGTTCGAACCGGGTGACACATTTATGACTTTCTCCCCTTTATTTATAAATTAAACCAAAATTTATTCCACAGCTTTACTCATACGTGAGGTGGTTTCATCGAAAGACTGAAAAGTGAAGATAATACCTACAAAACAAAATTTTTGAAGCTAATATTAAAACTTTTGAAATCTGTTTAGGTAATTACCAGAAAATATTAGGAAGATGTACTACAGTAAAACTGAGTAATATTTTAATCAAAGAAATGTTTTTTTTACACATTGAATCAACAACTCACAGTGAACGTCAATTAAGTAGTTTTAGTAGTTTAAAGTTTGAATGTAGACCCTAAATTTAATCACAGAAATAGGAACATTACTAACGCAAAATAATCTCTCGAGTACATTCAGAATGAACACCCCGTGAATTCTATTTACAGTTTCAACGCCACTACTTGCATTTATGCAGAGAACGTTCAATGGAAGCGCTCCGGGCCCGCTTCTATGGCAGTTTATTCTTGTTGAATAGCAGGGGGTAATAATAAGTGCGTTGCCTGGATACCGTACAGCGCTCATTGATGAGTGATCATCAACTTCGGCAGGTAAAATGCGTTGTTTACCGTGGGTCTTCATGTTCATTGTCCCGCAGCAATAATATCGATTCTGGAAATATCAGTTCCATATTTTTTTTTAACCAGAAGTGAAATAAATATACGACAATAACCCGTCATGATAAAGTACGAACCGTTCAACCTTTCAGAAAGTTTTGGTAGCAACAATATTTTTTTCTTCTTCATACCGTACTGTCCCCCCAGTGCTGATAAATTAATTGTTTACTAACTTTTCACAGTACGTGGTGCGTGAACCGTTAATTATCTAGATTAATTACGTAGATTATTATCATGAAAAAAACATTTCGGAATTTGAAGATCTTAAGACCCAAAATGTTTTAAATTGGTTGCTCCATAAACTTATCTCGTGCAGTGACATATAAAGAGTGACTTTGGCAGAATAAAAATGTATTAGTGGTGTTTTAACTTTTTTAATTTATAAATTATATTTTTACGTCTGTTTATATTAAAAATAATGCAGTATTCCGACCATTATCAGACAATATTTTATTTATTTATCACAGCGTTTCGGTACGTGTTTGTACCTTCATCAGGTCTTTCCTGCTAAATATGCTAAATGTTAAAATCTATTTTCTCATTCTGTTGAAAAAAAAAGAAGTTTTTTCGAGGCACTTATTCAGGAGTGCGGTCGCAGCAGAACTGAAGCGGATTACCAACACTCAATAATGATGTCGCAAATAAAATAAAAATTGCCTGATATTGGTCGAAAAACTGCATTCTTTTTTCATCTATGTTTAGTTATTAAAATTGACCTTTATCATAACAACTTTGTATTGAAAAATTACTTTTATCAGAATTTTAATGTGTGTTTTAGACTTAACTATTAATAAGACATTATTTATATATACCTTATATTTGCTTATGGTCTTGGCGACTTCAACCTCGTCGAAACGAGTCAGCATAACCAATAAATTTCCAGTGTCCATGCCGGAAAATGGAGTAAAGAAACCAGAAACCCAAAATAAAGGGGAGAAAGTCATAAATGTGTCCCCTGGTTCGAACAACCCTTCGGCAAACCTGAAAAAAAAATCCAGGGATACACAATTTTGTTGTTGTTGTTGTTTCATATTCTGGAATGATTGACATGAATTGAAGTACAGGATTAAATTGCCGTGTCTAGAAGGAACAGACTGGGCGCCTATTAGTTGCTACAAAAGACCTTCGAAACTTAAATTGACTGATAAGATAGCGAGCAAGAAAGTTTCAGAAAGGACCCCGAGAGATATTAAAATCCTCTGATATCAAGTCGTTAAACCGTTATTTTTTTTAATTTTTTTTTAGGACAACAGGATACATGAGGGAAAACTACGTTGGGCAACTCCCATTTAATAGCGTAGGAAGGGATTTGAAAGGGGGGGTGCGGAAGGGTAGAGGAAGGTAGCCAAGGGTTAATTAGTCCCCCCTGGCTATATTTTAAGGATCCTACCAAGCATTGACTTAAAAGTAATGCAGGGAAAACCGTAGAAAAACCTGCATCGTCGGGCATTGGGTACTTGCCCCACGCCCTTCCGATAGCGGGAGAGAAGTTTGCTGTGGGGTACTAAAGCTTCCTATATTTATTAAATAACTTATACACGACTGCATTTTTACAGAAAAATAGATAGTTCTAAAATTTGGATTATTTTTTATTAAATTATTTAAATTGTTTTAGGGTAACAGGCTACATGAGGGTAATCCACATGGTGGCAACTCCTCTTTAATAACATAGGAAGGGATTTAAAAGGGGGGATGCGGAAGGGTAGAGCAAGTTAGCCAAGCGTTAACTAGGGCCCATAAGCTACATTTTAAGGATCCTACCCGGCATTCGCCTAAAAGTAATATAGGACAAACCCTAGAAATCCTGCATCAAGTAGGTCGGGCATTGGGTACTTGTCCCACGCCCTTCCGATAGCGGGAGAGGAGTTTGCTGAGTGGGAAGCAGCATTTCCTTCTCCGTGCCTTGACCAGTTTAGGAGGCAGCTGGCCAACTATTCCAATAGGAAAAGGGGACAACTCTTATCGTATGCCCAAGGCCTGTGACCCCGGAACATACACCTCTCAGGACAGGCCGACGTGCCTCGGTTTGTGGGAACCTTAGTTCAAAAACGGAGAGAGTAAAAGGCATCCCCAAAGGTAGCCCCTTCCGTCTCCCATCTCCCCTACAAGGTTCTGCCTACGAGAGAACATCTCTCGCTTGTCGATATTATTTAAAAATATAATTTTAGCTAAGTATTTCTTACTTGAGGGATAATCCCTGCGAGAATGCATTTCTTGGCGATATAAGGACTGCCTTTGGTAATCCTGTCGTTCCAGAAGAGCAGAGAATCGCTACCGGTTTGTCCAGAAACCCCGGTACTTCCGGTAGGACTAGCAAATCTTCGTCGTCAATATTTCCATCTCCGCTGGTCAACCTCTTCCAAATTTCACCTCCAGCATCATTCATTTCCACAATCACATATTTAGGAGTAACGGATGCTCGGATTTTGGCAGCTCGGATTTTTGCTGCTGTTGTACCTCCCTCGCAGATCACTATCTTCGGTTCAAGCATGTCGATAATTCTCTGGAAGTCATCTGAAATTGATATAGTCAATTATTTATTGGCAAAATTTATCCAATATTTATTACATAACATTTGCTTCAAGGAAATATTTTTAAAATGAGATTAAATATTGTTAGGTATTATAGTGCGTAAGAAATGATAGTCTAAAACAGATTTTTACGCATATTATCAAATTAATTAATTGAGTATCCGAGCATAAGAAAAGTTTCAGAATTTTATAAATGAACTCAGATTATTACGGTTTTTTTATTCTGCCGGTGTATGTTCCGGGGTCGCAGACCTTGGGCATACAGTAAGAGTTGTCCGCTATTCCCATTGGAACAGTCGGCCAGCTGCGTCCTTAACTGGTCGAGGCCCGGGGACCCTAGTTAACCCTTGGCTACCGACTACCTTCCTCTACCATTCCGCATCCCCCCTTTCAAATCCATTTCCTGTGCTATAAAGCAATCAACTATTGAGGAGCCGTATGGCTGAGCGGAAAGGCATTAATTATGTTTCCCCTTTTGTTAATTAAATGTTAACCTTTTGTCATTATTCCCTTACAATTGATGAAAATCAGGAATCCTGAGATATGAAACATTCAGAGTCGTCATGTTCGACTCAACTATTCACGATTCCTGGCCATTCGTTTATCAGATTATGTAACGTCTTTATACTGATTTAGAAGAAGTTTAATTTATTACAATTGTGCGCCAGTGAATGATATATTTATTCACAAAAGAAATAAAAATTAATACACATTTGACATAATTTATTTACTTTACTACTATTATATAAATCAATTGAGAACATGAAACGGACTGATTATAATTCCCTTACCTTCGTGTTTATCGCGTATGAGAGACGGGCGACAACAGAGTTTACATCCTTTGATTTTGTGTATGAACATGGCTCCTAATTTTTCCCTGCTACGGCTGCTTCCATTCCAGGAAATTTGAGTTTGTCCTCCGTCCTTCCCTCCATCTGGAGTGCTGGTAGACCCATGCGGTGTCTGTGATGTTTCTGGCCACGTACTAGTTCTCTCTCCACCCCGTCGACGCTGATACTGGTCATCTTCTTACAATTCCTGCTATGCTACTTCCACTATCTTCTTCGGATGTTGGGTACTCTTCTTTCATCTCCGACTGCTGACTAGTACAAAGCTCTTCCAACGCTCTGTCGTCCCCTAACATGCATTTCCTTCCATTGGTCACGCGAAATTGATCACCTGATCAATTTCTCCAATCGCCTTAACACTTTCTCCTGCGTGTCTCTATTGTCATGGCATGGGGCGATCTAGAAAGGACGCCAATCCTGGAATATTCCAAAACTCCAGGTGTAGGTTTCAAAATAGAATTTGTACGTAGTGAAACTCCAACTCGGCTATGCTAATCCCTTGGAATGTTTGGCTTGGTTGGGCTGATTCTTCTACGATCGGTAGAAAAACCAACCAAGTAACAAAGTACTTTCGTATATTGGCTTGATAATTCCAAATATAAGAAAAATATTTACGCGTTATTGCTAAACAAATTTACTAAAACTACATAAGGATCACACTCCATGGTCTGGATCACGTAGACCGCGTAATTAAAATTTTGTATTTGAAGATAAATAAACTAATTGTGCAACTGAAATGGCGCGTGCTCCTTCATTCGTCTACTGAGAGATCACAGGAGTGACAACTAAGCACAGTATTTAAAAGTCACAATATCCGCTTCATTTTTCTTGATTCTCTTACCCACGATTAAATTTTGAGTCTGTCTTCAGTCACTACCCAACTACTTACTTATGCTGAGAATGAAATTTAATTTAGCACATGATTCCTTACGTGTATCGTAGAAGGGGTTGATCGACGCTACCACAGCGCCCCGCATCCATATGCCAAGCACGAGGGGACCGAATTCTGGCCGCATGTGTGAAGCCACTACGATGATGTCCCCTTGCTTGATGCCCATGGACCTGAGCTGTAGGGAAGAACTCGCGGCACGACGAGCAATCTCCAGGCAGGTGAGTTCCTTGGGACCCAGCTCGGGAAAAACCTACACAAACACACCTCTTCGATGTAATAATTTTTTAGCACACGTTAACTTTTAATTCTGACTTTAAAATTAAAACACATAGTATATATTGTAGTAATTTCTCATAAATGAAAGTTAAAGTACAATTATTCAATTTACAAAATCAGACGTCCAATAAAGAATACAAAATGACAATCAGCCCCACGTTGAAACTTCAATTTGTGGTAATTACCTTAAAATAGTTTTTGATTTGATTTGCCCAACGTTAAGCCATCAATTTGTGGTAATTATAATAATAAATTATTAAATAATCTGCACGTTGGAGCAAACAATTTGTTAGTAATTGGGTGTTCAATAATATGAAATGTTAAACAAGCAATTAAAACAAACAATTAAAGCTTATTACGAACAAACAATTAAATTTACAAATGTTATTAAGGCTAATAATTTAAATTACATTACAATTAATATTTTACAATAAAATCACGGCTATTTCTCAGGGTTGATTACGGAACCTTTAATAAAGAATACTTATTATACAATCAAATTTGACCATGCTATCAAAGGGATTAATTCATCTATAGATTATTACAATGCAAAATATAAAATATGAAATGTAATATCTAACGATAATATCATTTACTTACGGGTTTACAGTTAGTAATTTGCTAAATTTTACCTTAATGTTTCTGGTATTCAAGGAAATTGGCTCGTGAATACAAACACACTTATTAAAACTTATAGACAGGCCATTCTAATACATTGACTCTAATAATCAACACTTTTTTCCTTGCCAAATTGATTTGCAATGCTTGGTTCGCTGTTCCTTTTAACGAATCTTATTAACACGCTCCAAAGTTGGTGAACCGGTGGATGCAGTTACCTGGGCTCCCAAAAGAAAATGGTCTAACTTGAGAATATGAATTAGACTGAGAACTCTAAATAGTTAGCGTTGGATCGACGTAATTATCTGCTCACAGACTGCAACCTGTAGACCATTATTTAAATGTTTTTGCTAATGAGTTACATATATCCAGACAGTTTCTGGATTTTTCTCCTTTCTCGTCTGTCTACTGCTATACTCTCGAGAACACACTGGAGCACACACAGCGTCTAGCGAACCAACTTCTACAATCCTAGCAAGCATTGCATTCTTGTCACATTCTTGTATACGACTTGTGTGTTTTTATGCCGCCAACAATGCGAGTCCAAATTTAGTTCCTTAATTAACTACTTCCTTTTAATTACTACAATATATATATATATATATATATATACATATATATATACAACCATGAATTTGAATTTAACCATTCTCTTTAATTTCCTTGATGTCACTGTATCCATTCAGAATACTTCCATTCTACCCAATTGGTTCAAAAAACCTACATACTCAGGACGTGCTCTCAATTATCTTTCTGATCATCCTCCCAACCAAAAGAGAGCTATGGCATTCAACCTTGTAGACAGAGTTATATTATTTTCTAACTCCAAGTTCCATCAACACAACTTGTTGTTTACAGAATCTCTTGCTCTAATTGTAATTCCTGCTACATAGGGTAAACAAAAGTTTCCTTAATACACGTTTCAAGGAACATATGTCTAATATCAAACTTGCTATTATAAACAACCTCAAGTATCCAAACATATCATAAATTCTAAACATACATTTGATTGGCAAAATAAGATTTTAGACTTTGACACCAGGTACAATTTCAGACTCATTTCAGAGATGCTTCACATTAAATCAATCATCACGACTATTAATGCACAAACAGACACAATGAAACTCAATAATTGCTGTGATCCCTTATTATTACGCTAAACCTTTTGTTTTCCAATTGTCGTTGCTCCCTTATTGTTACGCCAACCCTTCGGCTCTCCCGTTGTCGTTGCGTTTTCGTCGCTTTTGAGTGTTGTCAACTGACAAGTGCAGTTATGTTTCTCTAGGCTCTTTTTTGGACCTGACGAAAGGAACAAGGATCACAGAAACGTTGTGTGGTATTTATATTACCGCTTTTGTCTGAATTGGCTACCTTCTTATTCATTATTTTCAATCAGACGTAAATTTTTAAATATAGCAATAGTTAATTAAGCCTTTAAATGTTTGGTTATAATTTGAATTGTAGTTAATAATTTGTATTATAGCGGTATGATCTACCAAAGCGACAATAGCGCTGAGTTCTGTTGCTTTGTTGAAGAGCCGAAATGGCGATTGCGCGCGAAAAAGTAAAGTTAGTCTTCAGTCTACGGTTAGCCACGAGAGGACACAAATCTTCACCGAGATACTTAGCAGTTCGATCCAAATAGATAAATAAAACAGTAAAAGTCTAAAATCTGCAAATCGTGAGTTCCTGTAAGCAAGCAGATAGTTTGACAGAGAGATTTTCTAGCAACAAGCCAACGGTGAAGCAAAGGTTGCTTCATTATAAAAATTGAACAATTTTGCATTGAGGGAAACCGACATCCGATAGCTGACCAATTAGGAGAGGATCATCCGAGGTTCCTGAGAGCTGAGTACGTGCTTTTCGACTGCGTACGTGTAAAATCTGTGAGGAAATTAGAATCAGTGTAAAAATTTGCATTTATAGTGTAGTGTTGAAGCTACATAAGAATGCTGGTACCAGTCGGACATTATGTGAGTAACCAAAACTTTGATAATAATATTTGTAAACGATAACTAAAAGGGTAGAGTCAGATTTCGTTCACTTTTCATTTCGTTCAAGTTTAATTTCTTTACATTTAGCTTTCTTTCATTTATCGACATATTGTTTTTAGGTAAATTTTATGCTTGAATTGTTAATCAGTTTATTAAATCACTTTTCTGTCAATTATGAAACCCAGTTACGACCTGAGAAGAGATCTTAATTTGATTGTATTTGTTTTAATTTTTGAAGCCACAAGTGAATAAATAATAAATTATTTTGTTTGTTAATTTTTCATAATCTTTTAATTTATTTAAACTTTTCATTTTGATTATTGCTATATATAAAAATATATATATATTTATATATATATTGTAATACTTAGTTAAGAAGACAAATTAAGAAGGCCATTATTTTGTTTAAATTTCATAATATTTGTTTCACGACACAGACTAGCGGTGAATGGTGGTCATTATTAAAATCTTTTTACTGACTTAGACTGGAGATCTTGGGTGGCTTGTATAAAAAATGATTGACAGCGGATAAATGCTCACAAAAGGGAGAACTATAATTGGACATCTTTAGCGGCTTTTAGATATAATGTCTGACTGACGTCGGAACAAGACCCCAAAGGAATGACGGACAGCAGTTTTTGTTGACATCCAATTACAAGACCAGGGATTGTTTATCTAACAATATTTTGAGTAGCTCTCTTAGCGTGAGAAAGCCGGTGAAGGTCCGAGCGTGGGAAATTAAAACTGTGGAAAAAAGGAATATTCTGGAGAGGGGGAAGCTGATAGGAAGTTAGTTGGATTCCAAGATAGCAAGGGAGAAGGACATGGACGGATGAGAGTTGGAAGTCAAAACTTGAGGAAGCCGGAGGAGGAGCGACGTAGGCTTAAGTTGGGCAATAAATGCTGAAGTTTAATTATCTGTAGGTTTGTGGAATTGGTGGAAGTATTTAATTGATGATCGTCTGAGAGAGAGAAAGCTTGGAAATAAACATTATTGGGCATTCTGGAATATTTCGAACAAACTGAACATTTGGCGCTGGCGATAATACTGGCCAAATTGAATGGTGGCCGCGGGCGAAACATTTTAGTTCGTACGACGAGTCAGGAGTCTGAAGTCTCGATACCGCAAGGATAAAGTGTATGCGTTAGTGAAGCGTGTGTGTGAAAGTCTGTGTAATTTTATGCACAGAAGGGCCGTTTTAGAGTGAAGTGCGTTCCCGAACCCCAAATGTAAAATTGTAAGTAACGATTTAATGATAAATTCTGTAAATGTTAAATAAAGGTAATTAGTCAGATTTAGTTTATTTTAACTTCATATTCCGTGTATTTGTTTAAATTGTAAATTTTTATTGTATTTTGTTCTTCTTATCAACACAGTGAAGACCCTGAGATATAGAGTTTGATTTATTAAAAATGTAAATTGATTGTTTGTGTAACTTGATCTTGATGTGGCAAAAATAAAAGTAGGGATTCATAATGAATAAATTGTTTTGTATAAAAATTTAATGACTTGTTTAATTTAAATTCCTGTAATATATATTTTGGTGCTCCAATGTGGGCAAATTAATTAATTTTCAAGCTGTTATTAAAATTTGGGCAACAACTTGAAGCAAGTTTATAATTTGTCGATTAATTATATTTTTGGCGAGACAAAGTTTCAAATTTAATTTAAATTCAAATTCTTTAATAGTGGTTATTACAACTTATATATATATATATATATATATATATATATATATATATATATATACACAAAATATCGTTGAGAATTAAATTTAAACATTCAATTATCAGGGTTGGTAATTTGCATTACAGTGTTTCGAATGCCAATTCTGGGCTTAATGTATGGGACCTTGATTTAAAACAATTTACTATGTTTACTGCTGTAGTACGTCGGAAGTCAAATCGAGGGAATTTCCTAGATAATTAAGTTGACATAAAAAACATGCAGTCTATTTCAGCTGTCAATTGGTACTTGGATATCCAAATTCTCCAATATGCGTAATTATTACTTCGCAATTTACCGTCTCGAAGCTAGACAATTGCCCTATCTCCATAAACTGTTAAAACGAACCAGCATTCACTCTCAGTTAATTCGAAATTAAATGTCCTAGTAACTAACACTTTCCTCTCATTCTTGTCACCTCGTTTCGAGAACTCTCGATTATAAATAAACTTATTGTGACGATTATTTGTGGTGGCGAAGTTACGAATATTACTGAAAAAATCTATCCCTACTTAAGTTGTTTAAGAACTCATATTCAGGGGAAACAGTTTTATAATTCATACTCAATTTCCAAATAAAGAATTGGAAAGTCATGTAAAGAAAACTTTACGACACCATCAATTTCTTAAGACCAATCCTTTTTTTTTTCAACAGGACCTTCATAATATCTGTTCCTCCGCCTTTAATTGAACAGAACGTCTGTGAAAAATTATACATGAACGATTTACTAAAGAAAAAAAACAATCCGTCATCATTTCCATTTAATCTTTCCGGTTGAGACTTGGACGACTGTCACACGTGGAGGTGGATATAAATATGAATATTTTTTACCGATATCTTTTATACCGATATTTTTTACCGATATCTGTAACGGTTTCTTCATACGTACACTGTCACCTGTCACTCTTCCTAAACAATTAAAGAACTTCTTACGAACAAAAACGTCGGTCTATTATTCATTTCGATAATAATTGCTCAAAACCTATAAACGTCTCCCTATTTCTGGATATAAATATGAATATTTTTTACCGATATCTTTTATACCGATATTTTTTACCGATATCTGTAACGGTTTCTTCATACGTACACTGTCACCTGTCACTCTTCCTAAACAATTAAAGAATTTCTTACAAACAAAAACGTCGGTCTATTATTCATTTCGATAATAATTGCTCAAAACCTATAAACGTCTCCCTATTTCTCTCTTTATTCCAACACTTCCGCACCCGCGTATGTTACTATAGATTTCTTTTCTCCTAGAGAGCCAAATTAACAACCGAAAAATTAAACTTATCAAATTTCACACCAAAATCAGTTTTTGCTGTCATTTGTCTCGTAATTTACATTCATTTATGCTTTATGTCACTATTAAATTCAAGGAACACAGGTAGTGTCCTACACGATAGAACCGCAGAGATGTTTCACGAACAAATTAGCTAATACGTTGCCTGCGTTGTTTAGACGTCGTTCTATTAGATCGACGCTGTTTGTCGTGGGCAAAGTCAAACTACGTGGTTTAACAGGTAAAGATATAGGTAATTTGCATAATTTACCTCGTCATCCCCGGGCAAAATGGAACTGATACCAATAAACGTTCCTTGAGTTTAAAACAAATTAAAATGAGTATGAAATTTACGCATCATTTTGCTTTATGAAGTAAATATTAATTCACTGAATAATGTGACGTTTTTAAGACCCGAGAGTGAGAACTTTTATTGAAAAAAGAGACATTTCATGCACTGTTGTCCTTAATTTTAATTCAACTATGATTCGAAGTAATCTATATAATAAAAAATTATGTTTACTTGTATGTATGTATGTATTTATGTTAATCTCTATACAGATGTAAACGCGAGGACTAATTGCAACAAAAATTTGGCGCGCAAAGTGACCATGACGTCACAGCACACACGAGAGAAAGACGTTACTACGCAACAAAAAAATAGTTACTTTTTTTATAATGAAGTAAAGCAGAAATATTTTGATTCAATGAAATATATAATTACATCCAGCAATACTCCATCGAATTATGATTAAAAAACAATACGAAATACTTTACTATCCTTGCGGAAAATGTAAGTGCTGTAATAAGTGACTTTAATATGGCGACCATTTTTTTGTATTGTGAACGTAGCTATAAATTTAATCTTTTGTAATGTCTGAATACTCAGGGATAATTATATCCTGTAATACTCAAGGAGTGTCGAAGGTATGTTTGTTGGTATTTATGCAATAAAATTCTCTGTATTTTATAGCTGTTAAATTAATGAACTATTATATGTACGGAACTAGTAACAGATTTAGGTCAAATCACTTCTTAAGATAAATATAGAATTAAATACTTTTTTAGTTTTATATAAATAAGCACACGGGCAACGCCGGGCACACAGCTAGTGCAACAATAAATTTTAAAAGAAGTGAGTACGATTAGTCGAAATAAATTATTTGTGCAGTAGCCTCATAATTGCAAAACAGTATTTCGTTTAATGTATTTATTTTTCTCTATCTAATAAAGTAATCACCTCTTGTAATACAATTTATATGTCATTCATATAATAAAACAATTTACTATACATACAATATATTTTTTGTAATTTAATAAATTGAGCGACGAGTACTATATTACATACAGCCTTAATACTTGCAAAATTCGTATTTTAGAACCAGAAGTCCTCTCCATTGGCTATCGATCCTTTGTTTATATCGGTTTTAAAATTTCTCCACCCCGCGGCGAAGAATGCAGTTATTTCATAACATCTTAATTAAAAATTTGGCGACGCTCCGAAGTCAATATACATTGAACAAATATTTTAATCAAGGGTAATATTTACTTAATTGAATTCAAAATACACTTTTAGAACGATATAAATATTTATTACGAAAATTAATAATAAAATTTGATGGGCCATTCAGTCAGAAAACAACAATTATAAAGTAAATAAAATTAATAAGAAGACATTAATTTTTTAAAGATTTAATTTATTAAAGACGTTTTGTCCTTTAATTAGTATCTCTTCAGTTTATAACAATTTACATCATGAACATCTAAAAGATTAAACATAAATTAAATACTGCCAACAAACATTCAAAATACCAAAACAAAAACAAGTGAAAGTAACTGGCAATTAACTTACATTTAATCACATCAATCATTTATTATAATGACTAAAATCTCTTAATTACCATTTAAACATTAGCCATACAAATTATACTAATACTGTTGTGTTAAGTTTTTTAATGTCTGCCAGACACCATGGGCAGTGAACAATGAAATCAAGTTAAAATTAAGAACTTGACAAAAACATTTATTAATATCCATAATTTATAATTTTGCAATTAAAGGTAAAGTAGAATTTTTTTTTAATTGAAATTATAAAACCAAAATGAACACTTTAATAAAGGAGTCTTTCAATCAAAATAATAATGAATCATTAATTTTATTGATATTATGAGTGTCATTTTTTACATTAATATATTTTTATGCGACCTTAAGTTCAAAATTTAGTTAATCAATCTGGAAAAATAATTACTTTCTTCATCCGATGTCAGTATTATTAATTACGACAGTGAATATATATTTCTAGAAAGTAAAAGTGAATGACAACGCGTAAAATAAGGAACATGTGTTTATCTATGAGTTGTAAATAAATTTACGTAAGTATTGAGCCAATAATTATTATCTGAGTGTATAAAGGCAATATTTATTGTTTTATGTGAGGAAGACGCTTATAAACCATAGTTTATAATAAAATATGAAATTATTAAGTTTTTTCCAATGTGGTACATTTAATACTTTCTTCGTGAAAATATTTCTCATTTGGTAGGTACTGTAAAAGTAATTGTCTTTGAAATACTATATTTGTTGTTCATTCGATTAGCTCCTGAAAGTTGTCTTATCTTTGTGATAAAAATACTTTTATAGATAATTATGACATAATCTCCAATAAACAAACAAGTGTAATATTATGGGAACACATATTGTCGTTGTTATAACAAATCTGAACGTATGGGTGAGTTCATCGCTTTTCCTTACACGGGGAACTGGTTTTTAAACGAGAACTAAAGTGGCTCAATTCTCTCAGTTCTAGGAAAAAATGCTGCAAAAACGTTGAACTGAACATCGTACAACACATTCAAAAAATATTTTTCTTCTTACTCCTTAAATAGTTCGTTCCTCCTTGCAGTGTGTGTCATGACTCGCATTCGTCTCTGTTCATTATAAACACGTGACGATCAGCAAATGGAAATAATGCTTTCAAATATACGTCTTGATGTCATTACAAAACTTTTGTTCTTGACCTGCGTACAGCCTGCATATTTTTTAGACGATAAAATTTAAGGGTGTAAATGTTCCAAAAATGTTGCTATCAGATGTTTTAGATACCAAACACTGATTTTGCATTAATCATCAGATGTTAATTTTGTTTATTAGATGATAGTAAAACATATTTATCGGACCAATAATTCCCACAAGATCTCACTTACGTAAGAGACAGTTTAAATTTAGATTTAAACTGTCTCTTATGTATGTCATATCTTATGGAAATATTTGGTCCCATAAATATGTTTCAGTATCATCTAATAAACAAAATTAACATCTGATCATTAATTAAGTTACCACTTTCCATAAAATATTTTTAAAAATAACAAATCTCAAGACAATTTTACTGGATCGTAAAAAATGTCTTAGGACCGAATAACGTAGGCTTTCCTGGTGTATTTATTTTATAAAATATTCTCGGTTTATCAACTGGTTCAATTTTTATTAAAACATAATGTAAAATATCCAAATGACAGACAAAATAAAGTAACTCATATAAATATCACACAACGTTTCTGGAAACTTTGTGCCTTTCTTCAGTTGGTTAAAAATACGAAAACAGGAGCCAGGAGAGACTCAACCGCACAATACAGTTGACAAGGTCAAAAGATTTTGACATTAATTTGGTATCCCGAAGAAAGCAGTGTTTGGAATCCAATCTGATTAGATTAGTCAACGCAGTTGTTAAAATGTAACTTACAACAAACCAATTAAAACATAAGTATATGTTCTCATCACAAACGAAGGAAGTGGTGGAAGACAATATTATGCAGTTAAAACGACCCAGTTATTGGATAAGAAAACAGGTTTAAATAAAGGGAACCATTGTCACTGCAGACAACAATATAAAGGAAGAAATAGGGACAACACCGGTAGCTTGTAACAGAAGTTGGAACTCATTGGTACATGTGTTTATTTCATACAATCTTTGCAGGAACTTTATAAGCATGTTCCAGATACATGGACCCTAACTGTGACCCTTGAAGAACTATTCATAAGATGGGAAAGAAAGATACTGAGGAAAATATATGATTCTGTAAATAATATTGGACAATGTAGGGTGAGAAATAAAGAGGAATTTAAAGTACTATACAACAATCAAGATATAGTGGCTGACATGTAAAGCAATACATTGATGTGGCAGGGAATTGTTGAAAGATGGATGAAGGGAGAGCAACTAAGATAGTTTAATACAGGGAGCCTAGGAGGAGGAAGACTGAAAGGACGACCGTGATCGAGATTCCATGACGTCGAGGAGGATATCAGGAGGCTGGGAATAAGGAGAAAGTGTTTTCCTCCTTTGTCCTCCAATGCTGTAATGCCAAGGAGGAAAGAAAGAATGTCTAAGGACTGAGACCTGCTCTGATTGTTGAATTAATGCCTTTATCGGCGGTTTCAGTGGAGCGGAAAGGCAGGTACGAAATGCGATAACTTAAGTCTGTAAGGAGATAAATATTTTGTTGGAAAGGCAATGAATTGTTATTGCCCTTGTTGCATCCCTTTCACGCTACCAATAAATCATAAATAAATGTTTCAGAGTTTTCTAATTTTAACCAAGCCTAAGTAATTTTACTACATAAAACAATTTAAATTAGTTATTTTGAATATTTAAATTGAAGCAAAGCAATGAATCTCAGCAAGATTAATGCTTCTAACAGTGAATTACAATTACTCAAATTGAGAGTAATTAAATATTTGTTTATTAAAATCTATTTATTTTAATGTGTGAGTTATAATTAATTTTTTCAACCCTTGCCTTGGAAATTTGTTTAATAATACCTGTGTAAATTAAAAAATACAATAGTTTTGATGATTAATCAACCAGAATTAAATTAATAATTAATATACAATTCTTAATCAGGAAAATTTATGACGATTCAACGTAAGTTTTTTGTAATACCTTCATCACAGAGCGCGTCTGTGTATACCCAATATGGGAATACCTACGTGTTCTGAGGGGCATGAGCAGAATGAAGTATCTCTTGCGGATCAATAAGCCTATTGTCATGTGTAATATATCTAGTATTAACTGGAGGGGGAGAACAATTGACGGCGCGAATGACGCCTGATAAAATTGCACCTTTAGAAATCCACTTATGAGGTACGTCGAATATGGTTACGTGATTTGAAAAGTGAAACACAATTTGCGTACTAACATATGTTGTCATATGAATGGTAGCTTTAATTTAAGGCCAATAGTTGACGTTCTACGCTTCAAGCACATACCACATAAATTTACATTGTTGCGTCAACATAATGATTATGTAGAAAGCTAATATTACTTATAAAATAATCATGGGTTGGCTAATTTAAAATAGAAATCAGATAAGTATACGCCGTACCTTCCGCATCAGTCAAACTCATATCAGTATCGTCCTAAAGAATCAAGTGATTTCACCTTCAACATCCACAAAATATCTTGAAATACACCTCAATTTCAGTATTCCCAAACATAAGCTCCGCTAACGAACAATCCAACACCTGAACCAATCAAATGCCTCCGAACGAAAACTGGTAAAACACTTCCCCACACATACAAAACATTAATCCGAACCCAGTTCCATTTGAGTACCATAGTAGTATCAACCTTAATCCCACCAGATGGGTATAAATCACTCAAGAGTTCTTAAACGAAAAAATCTCCGGTTTTGACTGTTGTTTCCATAGCTACATCCAACCAGAGGGATTTTCAGCCATCCATTACTATGAACGTTCCAACCAATTCAACAGCAAGTAGCTCAAGCTCCACATCTCTTACAGTACCCGAGTGACTGTAACAACATACCTCGAACACTGTACATCTTTCAACAATCTGTCTACCTGGGCCTCCTGAAATAATTATTCCAAATCTCCATCAAAAAAATCCGGAAATAGAATCAACCCATTCCCCAACATAAGCAACTTTAACTGGAAGAAAGAAGATAACCAAATTAATACTTGTATAACGTTCTTTGAACAACTTTATGACAGCTTACCATTCCACAAAGAAAGAAGACGGCCCTATAATGGAAGGGACTGCGTCTCGATAACGATAACATCATCATAAACATCACATCATCATCATCTCGACACACCAATCACCTGCTGATGGATGAGATTGATTTCACATCAAAGTTGTGTTTTAATAAACAACTCACCCGATAATCTTTTATTGAAATCTATGGTGTTTGGATGAATACATCAGAATTTATACGCAGCAAACGTTCCAAAAAACTGGTGAAATTATTCTAAAATGGTGTCAGTAATTATAATGAATGTACTTGGAAAGGAAATAATTTAAATTTTTCCCAGCACGAAATTGTAGATGGTAAAATTTTGTTTCGTAAGATAAATTATGTTTTAACCTTTCTAATTTGATATGTTTTAATGGAGGGTAAATTCATATAAATTTTGATCGTGACCGGAAATGCGTTATGACACATTTACATTCATTTCACATGATATATTATTTTTCAACGATGCTAAAATATATTCGAAATTGCTTTAACCTCTTAGTACGACGTGTAGGTCGAAACACAATGAACCTTAATATATTTTTAGATACCGTTACCGAAACGAAGCAGGTGACGTAATTATTACCTGTACAACTCGATCCCCATGCTCCAAAAGTCTTCGGAAGAAGTAGCGTCCTGGGCCGAAGTCTGGAAGGGGGAATGGTATCTGAGTCCCTTGGACAATATTTCCTTCCACGAAGGTCGCCATGATGCAGCGCGCTCTATATCACAGACAAGACTGCTGAGGAAGATCTCAACACAATACCACCATTTTTCAACGACTCGTCATGACGTTGCGAATAACACGTTATGATGTCACGTGGCCTTCTTAAGATTAAATTCACGATGCGTCTAGCAAACTTTGCTTATCGGGCTTTTTCTAGTTTGGACCTTGTCCTCAACACTTATATAACGACTTGCAGAAGCTTCATTACTCATCATTTTTATGGGTGAAAGGCGGTGATTAAAACCAGCTTATTCAATATTATCATAGATCTACATATCATTAACGGACATTGTATCATCTCTGTTCAATATTTTTCGAGATATAAACAACTATAGAACGATAATCACAAATTCTGCATTGTAAATATTTTAACTGTTAAAAAGTATCATCCAGAATAATGTAAACACTTGTCTCAGTCTAAAATAAAACTACGATAAAACGATAACAAGTCTGATGTATTGCACTAACCAAAGTGCAAGTTTAAGTTACGAACTGCAGTGATGCACTTGCGATCGTTTCGATGAAGCTAATCGAAGACTTCTGATATAAAAACGTATTTTTGGCATTCACAAGAATTACATTGTTCCTATGAAATTTCTGCTGTACTTCAAATAAATAAGATCACAGAAAAAGGAAATTACAGGCTCCACTCCACTTGATCACTCTCCAATTATAAAATTATTTTATATATATATATATATATATATATATATATATATATTGTAATAAACACAAAAGAGATTAATTAATTAAACAATTTTATTGCCTCGCCTTGGTGACACCAAAATGTATTTAATACAAAAGATTTTAATTAATTAAACAATTTATTAAACAAAAATTACTTAAATGAATTTAATAGTTGGCCACCCTGGTGAAACAATACTGTGATAATTGAATGGTTGATGAATTAATTATATTTATTTGATTAAAACGAGAATGATTTCAAAATAATTACTAAATTTTTTAAAACTTTACAAGACAATTACTTTTATTCAGGTAAAATTACAACATTTCTCGACGAGATTATTTACATTTAACGCTTAGCAATTTTATAGATTTTAACAGCTCTTTTCTCAGGGTCATATATTTGGGCCTTCTAAGTAAAGAACCAACCGTTACATTTACATTAAACAAATCAAATTCCTTTACAACCTTAGAATTTAGACAATCAAACAAACATGAAATCAAAATCTGACCATTCTATCTTTAGTTATCGTTTACAAAACTTTATCAAATTCTTTGTACTTACAAACATATGCTGGTATCAGGCTTAAACTTTCTTGGGCTCAGGCGCACCTCACAATTCACATTAAAAGGCCATGAAATCACTGAATTTAAATGATTAAAGAAACACTGGCGTAACTTTTGGATCTCTCAACTGGATACTGGAAACTGCTATTCCTTCTGGATTAATGGTTAGACAGATTGTTACAAATTGTCTCGCTGTGAAATTGGTGACGGTCATCGTACTTATTGATTTTTTATTGCGGCGTGACTTATTAAGTTACTGCTTGTAACTTTATTCGATTGAACCACAAACTGAAAACTTTTACTTGGTTTCAACCTGCAGCCTCTCTGGATGGATGTGTTGCCCGCCACTCTGTTCGCCGTCCGACAACCGTTTAAAAAACGCTAGCAACCAACAAAGCTCGCCTATGTATTGTCACCTTTGATAATCGTGCCGATAACAATCCAACATAAATATCCAATTATCATAATCACTAATGACCTCTATTTAGTATTGCAATATATATATATATATATATATATATATAATGTAATGATTTTATTTTATTACTATATATAAAAATCTTTATTACACATTTATAAAAATACATTAAAAAATATTATTGCGTACCAGCAGATATACATATATTCTGCAAAATAAAATTATCAATAGCTCCGGCTTGGTTATAAAATCCTCCTTCTCAACAGGGTAATGTTGGCGGCTCGGTAGCTATTAAAGAACAAAGCCTATTTCCGTACTGTGTAAAAAAAATTCAACTTTTGAATGTACTTTACAGAAATGGTGACCCTTACTTTAACTTGTGGCGTCAGCCGACTTTCAGTGGATCACTGGTCTTGTGCACACGTCTCCTTCTTCGGCCTCCCCGCGATGGACGTCTCTCCAAAAACTTTTGTCGGCTACCGCTCGCCAAATTTTCCACCCTCTCACCTCTCTCACTCCACTTTCAGTCCTCTATCTGTTGGTCTGCCTGCGTCTGTTCACTTTCACCGGGGTTTGGAGTATATATTCATACTCCACCCCCCCCCCCCAAATTATGCAAAAAAAAACGGACGTGTACCCGCGGCTTCTTAGGGCCTCTCGGACGCACACGTGCACGTTTAATTTATTCCTTCTCAGGCCCGCGGACACAACGGCGGCCACTTACCGATGTTATTCACTACAATATATATATATATATATATATATATATATATTGTAATACTAATTATTCGTAATAATACAATAACTACAACAGTGTGTTTTGACCATGATGTGTAGAATCAGTGATTCATGGCCTTTTTAGTATTATTTAATTGTTTAAATAACTGGATGGTTTAGCGGTACAAATTCATAAAGACGACAATGACGGCAGGCTCGTTGTCGGCGGTCTTTGTTGCGAGCTACTAGGACTGGCTGATATTATGGTCGAGAGAGGAGCAAAATTTAAGAGTACGAACTGCGTGGCCCAAGCTTAAAAATTCAACTGAGAGACTTATATGCTTTAAAAATCCAAGTAAAAAGGTCTGGACGGCGAGACACGTTATAAAAACCACAAAGCTGAAACAAAAAGTTTAGCGCCACGTTCAGATACATACGAGTACCGAAATAACATTTTTCCGCATAAAGGCATTGAGAAATAATACGTCCGACTGTTGACCGGAGGTGTGGCTGGTCGAGTTCCCGGAGTAATAATACAATAACTACAAAAGTGTGTTTTGATAATGATGTGTAGAATCAGTGATTAATGGCCTTTTTAGTGAATTGTGTCTCCAAGCTCCGAAATCTAAGTATCATGAACATGAAAGCAGAAAGAGCCGAATGCAATTGCAAGGTAAAAGCGCGCTATTAGCTTAGCTTCCTTAAAGCCGAAAATTGTGTCTTTGTAGTCGTGATTGAGGCGCCGCGCTGTGGCTGCAGGTGCGTGTGTCGCGCTGACATGCTCCGAATACGCTAATCTCCACGAAGCATGGCGTCTGCTTCGTGTCAATAGCGTCCCTCGAGGTGAAAGAGCGCCAGAGGGAGGGCTACTATTATCCCACAGACGTATTCCACTCATCACTCGCTTTCACAAACAAAATGGACCTGCTCGCCCGGTTCAATTAGAAGTCAGTATAATCCTGGAAAGTTAGGAACATCCGACGCTTCTTTAGTCGATTCATGAGTACTTATTACACCGACTCCTTTATTTTCGCCCTAATTGTGATTATTAACTTCAGTACCTCTATGATTATGAAAACAGTCATCTTTCCGACTGTTAGTACAAATATTTTTATGTTAGGTCTATCGCACTACTAGAATTATTGTTATTTCTTGAACAATATTTTACATTTAAGCAAGTATTGTCAGGACAATGATTTTACAAAAAAAAAACGATTTCGTGTTGCATATTTATTATGTTCCAAATTGAACATTGTTTTAAAAAATCTGATTAATAGGCAGCTATTTCTATTACTTAATTTGCTAGGCGCCTGTGTTGTCCGTCTACTTATTTATATAAACCAGAACAAGTATTTAATTTTATATAAATCTTTAATCCAGAAGTGATTTGACCTAATTCTAACTGTTCCCAGTTCCATATATATTTTAGACCGATAGTTCATGAATTGAACTAATTAAGGAGACCAATTATTGTTTAAATAATTGGATTGCTTAGCGGTACAAGTTCTTAAAGATGACAATGATGGCATGCTCTTTGTCGGCGGTCTTTGTTGCGAGCTACTAGGACTGGCTGATATTATGGTCGAGAGAGGGAGCAAAATTTAAGTGTACGAACAGCGTGGCCCAAGCTTAAAAATTCAACTGAGAGACTTATATGTTTTAAAAATCCAAGTAAAAAGGTCTGGACGGAATTGAATTTTATTGCATCAATCCCAACAAGGATACCTCCGAATTTATTTACGAATAGAAGACTTAAAGATACTCCTTGAGTATTGCAGGTTTATAGTTGCCGCTCAGTCTTCAGACATTACGAAAGATTAAATTGATGAAATTGTTAGCTATATTCATATGTAAACAAATAGTTTCCATATTGGAGTCATTCATATGGCACGAAAATTAACCTACATTTTCCACAAGGATAGAAAAGCATTTCGTATTGTTTTTTGTTACATTCTTTGTAGTATTACTGGATAAAATTATACTTTTTATTTATTAAAAATATTTCTACTTTATTTCATTCCGGAAAATTGAACTATTTCCTTTGTTCGTCGTATAGTAACGTCTCTCTCTCTCTCGCGTGACCTCTTGGTATCTTGGCGCGCAGTAATAACACTCAATGATCACTTCTTTTAATTACAATTCTTTCTAGCTTTATTCTAGGGGTTTCTTGTGTACCGTTTCTTGTGTTTTGAAGAATATTTTTACTAATTTTTGGTTCCTATCTGACCACCCACTTAAATCTGTATAGAGATTAACGTATATAAATACATATAAATATACATCCTTTTTATTATATAGAAGATATATTCAATGAGAATAACTTTGTTCATATAATTGTGAACTAATAGTTTATGAATATTCCATTTCACGCTTTATGGAAGAATTCAGACAACTTAAGCTTAACGTATATAAATACATATAAATATACATCCTTTTTTATTATATAGAAGATATATTCAATGAGAATAACTTTGTTCATATAATTGTGAACTAATAGTTTATGAATATTCCATTTCACGCTTTATGGAAGAATTCAGACAACTTAAGCTTAACGTATATAAATACATATAAATATACATCCTTTTTTATTATATAGAAGATATATTCAATGAGAATAACTTTGTTATTATAATTATGAACTAATAGTTTAGGAATATTCCATTTCACGCTTTATGGAAGAATTCAGACAACTTAATCTTCCATTGAACGTTTTATAATCTGAAATACTATACTAACCAAACTCGAACTTACGCGGACGAAAATAACTCGATTCAGTTTAAAGATGATCACTTTTTCCTTTTTAATCGTGGAAAATAAGACTTTAGTCGCACGTCACTCACATCTTTGTGAGTTTTTTGATTTTTGATTCTTGTACAATTTTTTTACCGTTCTCAGGTGACCGTCGACCATAATTCAGTGGGTTGCGTTACGAGATTTTTCATCGTATGCTTTTTCTACCATTGGACGGCAAACGATTTGCATAAATTTTCCATTATTATTGTGAAGGCTGCAAACACAATGAAATATCGAGCTGTTATACGGGCCTGAAAAGCTCAAGGGGACTAGAAGGTAAAAGGGTCCCCAACTGTGACTAATAGGCAAACAGAACTCGCTTCTGATGTGACCTGTATTTAACAAGAGTTCAAAGCGGGGCAAGTCAACCGCACCTCAACTTTTGTTGCTTAAGTATACGTTAGGCAGTAGAATTCTACGGTAATAAAAATACTTCACGAAAATACGCATTTTATTACAATACAACTTCCTAAAATTTAAAATAATTTCTCTCTATATATAAAAATGTCTTTCTGTGTGGCCCCTATACGCTCCTAAACCATTCATCCGATTACAATAAAACTTTGGTGAGTTGTTGTACGCACCCCAGCAAAGTTTTCTGTCGGATTTTCGAAGCGGCAGGAAACTCCCAAGGAGTTGGAAGAAATTTAAAATTAATTTTATATGATTAATAGTTTATATCCAGATGTATTTAGTAAATAATTTCACCCCTTAAAGCAACAATCAGGAAGGGGGTGGAGAGGCGTTACATAAAAATGACGCGAAGCAACCAATATTGGTGTTAAATACAGGATTATAGAAGTCGGTGAGTTTAATTTAGCATACTGGTTAAGATGTAGTTTAGCCTCTAGGAAACAAATTCTGGTTTACAATCTTAAATACGTAGACCAATTTTTCCCAAAATTTATACACGTTACTTACGATTCACATACAAACACTGAGGGTTTAAGACACACCTACCGTCTCTAGCGGTGAGGGTGTAATTTAAAAACATTCCCAAAAGGTCATTTTTAACGTTTATAAAACGTTTCCGGGGTATCTTAATTTGATAGTGTCATTCTAGAATTTTTATGAGTCTAATTGCAACTCCAAAGTCAAGGAACGGAAGCACTACTACAGTACGAGTAGTTATGAAAGGGTTTTACATACGAATACATGCAAAAAAAGACCGATATTAGTGTGATTCCGGGGTTATAGGATTCGCTGAGTTTAAATCTCGCATTAAACATGGTAGTTGATGAAATTTTATATTCCTCTTCGAGGGGGTGGACACGGTTGTCTAAAGGTTACCCGGAGTAGTTTTGACCCTCTCGAGTTACCGGGGAGATCTTTGATTTTATTAGGGCGCGATTTATATTTTCGTCTCCATTTAGTTAATTTGGTTATTTCTTTACTCCTTTAAGGTACTGAAATTAAGTTAACGAGAATGTTTAGCTTTTAATTCGACATGAATTTTAGTCAGTCTTATTTTATGTTGTGGGACAATTTCAGAGTTGTTAAAGTACTGTCAGTCATCGTCTTTATTTAAAGTTAGATGCCGAGGGATTAGGTCGGGGAGAGAAATGTAAATAAGTAAATGTTCCAAACACTGACGCTATTGATGCTGATTAAATTAAATGTTTAGGAATAGGTGTCAGATCAATTCCTACTCCGGGTTAATTTAAATAAATACCCGGGCAACGCCATGAATCAGTTAGTTTAGGAAATATTTGAAATGACTGAATGTGTTTTAGCATAAAATATGGGTTATATATTAACCATTGTAAGATTAATAATATAATGGTCGAATGTTTTTAAAAAAATTAAAAAAAAACATACAGTGGTTAAGTGTAAAGTACTTTGAAAATAATACGAGGAAAATCTGATTATCTCTGAGTCGAACTGTTGAATTTATAAAGGTGAAATCTGGTGTATAGATTCTCATAATTATGCATGTAACAAACGAAAAACTCTGTATCAAAATTCGACTCCTGAAGGGGTAAAAATGTTAATTTAATTTTGTATGGCGTCCTTTATCTTTTAACATTGATAAACGGCTGAACCGAAGACCGAAACGCAATATATTTTTTATGTAATAATACTCAGACCGTTGTTTGTCATTCGTAGTAAGTAATATTTTTACGTAAGTTTTGCTTTAAGAAACATCCTTGCGAAGTGATATTCTGCTCATTATAAATTAATAGGTTGTTGTGTTTAATATGCATGACGGGATTTAACTTATTTATTTTCAAGCTATTTAAATTTTTTTAATATGAAATATTAAATTCTTTGAAGCTAATGACAACAATTACTAATTTATATTTTATTTGAAAAAATAAAAAAATTAAATATCTGCTCTTATTATCATCAGGAAATACCCACGGATATTTTAAAAACATAAACAGAATAGAACAAAACAAAAACAGTGATAATTTATGATAGGTGGGCCAAAACACGGTGGTCAGATTGATTTAATGAACCGACTTTGATGGGATTATCCTCGGATACATTACCACTTGCATGTCTGGCAGATCAGTAGACTTCTTAGGTGGTTTGGGCTGACGCTGCAATATATATATATTTATAATAACCATTTTCCCGAAACGTGCGTTTTTGCGAATTGAAGCACAGAATTATTTGGTAAAAGTCAAAAGAAAATTGACCTACAACCATCATGTTGGATAACGGTATATATTAAACTACGGTCAAAGTAAAACATCCAGAGAAAAGCGGATCTTCTTTATTTGATAAGGATGGAAGCTGATAAAACGATTCGTAGTATGCGATCTCTTGAATTTACATAACAATTTCCCATTATACGTTATATACCGTTGCAGCTGATTCGAAGAGACGTGCACTATTTCAAATATAACTGCAGACTCTGAGTAGCAAAAGGTAAACCACAAAGTTTTGACACTGGGACTGGAGCCAAATCACTGTGGGTGAATTACTGTTTTGGCAACCACCGAAAATACTGCGATAACGTATAAAACCGCAACCCAAGAAATGTTTTCGATAGAAATGAAGTTTTGTTTTCATTTTCAAGCGTGTTAATAGAAGAAATTTGTAATGGACATGAAAAAGCATGAAGTAGGGTACTTCTTAAAAGAAATAATGATAGTTACAGTATTTTTATTTCAATTGAATACCTGACTGTTTTTTTTATAAATGCTCTTTAACAACATTTTCAACTTTACAGTTCGTTTTAGATTAATATTAATCATTCTTTCTATCTTTAAAACTGAATTAAACAGTATATTTGCAAGCCTACTTATATTATGACATTATTTAATAATTTGAATGTCAGCATATTCCGTAAATTTATTAAAATAACATAACTAACGCAATAAAAATTAAATTTATATCTGCGCACATTTCTACTATATGTTAAGGGACTTTATATCACACAACATCATTATTAATTTCTTATAAGGTAATTATTAAAATAAAATATTTGAGCAATATTTGTTACGTATTATAAAAATAGTAGAATGAAATAAACATTTATTAAGCATAAGATTTCAAATAAATAATGCAGGGTGTTTGTATATAAAGAATAGTGTCTGTTTGTATGTTTGTGGTTTTTGTTTTCACCAAATTTCGTACACGTCTGATTTGAGATCAGGACACAAACACTGTCGGGGTAAGACACGCGGGCGGAAGTGGAACATTCTAAAACGGCCGATATTTAAGTCGGATATGTATTTTTTAGAGGTCAAAGAGAGTGATAGTGTTTCTACCAATGTTATCAGTATAATTTCATCCCCTTACAGAATGGGAAAGGAGCACTCTTAGGGAAATACAACCAAGATTCGAGTCAAATCCTGGGTTATTGATGTCGCTGAATTTAATTATGACATTCAATTTGCCATTTAACCTCAAGGGTGGTCGGGGCTGGGAACTTTGAAACATGTTAAATGGGCGATTTTTGCGTTTAACGTATATTTTTCAGGATTAATTAGATTCATAGTATTTCTAGCGATGTTGTTTGTAAATAATTTGAATCCCTTTTGGCATGGGAGGGGAGCACCCTTAGGGGAGGGATGAATAAGAGTTACCAGATAATATCCCGAAAAAAAAACACTTCCGAGTCAAATCGGTGTTATGGATGTATATAATGTTGGAACCCACATCAGGCGAGGACGAGTGTAATATAATAGTCTACACGTGCCCTCTTATCATAACGTCTCTTCAGCATAGCGGACCTAAGAGGGCGCAGCTGCAAGAACGCTGATGCAGTTAAAGACATCACTTTAGATATAGTGAGTAACGAAACACAACAACAACATAAATCTTCACCCCTTCCGCCTGGGCAGCTGTGAAAACGCTGCGTCTAGAAGTCAGCATTTTAAGTGCCTTATGCAGACATGCACACGGCAGCAGAAATCATTCCACCCTGTAAGAGTTCTCATTGGAGACTTAAAATCATCAGGGAGGGGGAAAGGAGTCTTCGAATTGTTCAGAGCTTCTTGGGAACGACAGTCGTGATCCAACCTCCAGACGGGTCGGTGGCTCCTGGTGCTATCCGCCAGTTTGTCTTACTTTATTTTATTTCTAACTATTAAATCTCTTTATTCTTCATCAACTCTTATTTGACTGAAGTGCAGCGAAACACCAACCACTACGCCTAGGTTCAATTAGTTGAACCCGAACCCTCACGTTACCGACTTTCCTATTTCCTGTTCTTAATTCTTCCTTTATCCTCTAGATCGGTAGCCAGGTGAGCTAACGGAGGTATAGCTCGGTTGGTGAACGATCTATCTTGACTTCCCATTTCCAACTGCTGGAATGCTACATGTTCACAGTGGTGGAGTGTTACATGATGGCAGTTTGGGATGTTACACGAGACGTGATAGAGAATTGAGCGAGTTGGGTTACGATGGCCAGTAAACTACCATGAAAAGATTTTCATTCGTCAGATTACATTAAAACGCTATTTTAACAAATAATTTAAAGTTTTTTGGGTATCTACAAGAATAGAAGGTAACGTGATAATTTCAGATTGAAAATTAGTTCCCTCTTCAGAGAAAGTCACTTAAACCTCATGGCTCCGGCTGGAGTGGTATGTTATCAGTGAAATGAATGAACCGATGAAATAATGAATGCTGGATCAAAAGGAACACGTGGTGTCAAAATGCTCCTCGCAGCCTAAGAATTTAGTCGTTGCGCCAAGAAAAAATGTAGCATTGGCATTATTATCTGCTTTTTTTTAACTATTGCCAAACAATACCTAACCGATAATGTTCAGAATGTTAATAAATTTTAAAGTAAACATGGAGCAATAATTGACCAAGGGAATGGTTTCAGAGAGCAGACGGTAGTTTTTGATTGGTGCTTGTCACAGAAGGAGCATGGAATCTAACTATGGAGTTGGAAGTGATGTATTTTAAGGCTGAGATAACGGAAAAGGATGAAAGAATTTCTTAAGAGAGCTTAACCTGCAATTGCTGATTTCATCTACAGATCCTTAGAACCGTAAATATATAAAATCCTGTGATACACGGCCTACAATTTTGATCCTTGTTTATTTAGAAATATATTTTGTAAAATATTTAATCAATTAATCATCTTATATAGTATTGTATTGTAAATATTTTCTAAATTATATTGAATTTAAATTGTTTGATATTTTTATTTAATTTAATTTCGCAGCGGTACTTCAGTGCATTGACTCTACTTAGTTTGTTTCAATTTAATTCGCTATTTCAAAAGCCCTTAGAGAAGGTTCAGCGTCACAAGGTAGACGTACGATAAACTTTCCGATGTGTTTTTAGCAGTCAAGAAAATTGTCGTTATCGCCCGGAGGGAAATGCATTTGAGTAGTTCGGAAAGCTCGCGTGCCGTCGCCTCGTCACTCACGCTGTCTATATTTATGCCGGGTCGACCTGTCCTCCGACGTCGATATGACAGCGAAAGGCCGTACTGGCCCTGGGATATCAGCGGCAGCGTTGATTGAAACCCACGCTCTTCCACCCGACCATTGATGATGACGAGTGCCAGAGGAAGACGGACCGCGATTTCATATTCTGCGCGCAAGAAAAATTGTGCACGCTTCCGGCGAGATAAGTATGATGGGTAGCTATTTTTCTGTGCGCCTTGAAGGGGTGCTGTAATAATTTAGTCGGCTCGCGGTGATACGTCATGAACAAAGGCTCGCGAATGCATATCGGGCTGTCGTCAATCACGGTCCGCCTGATAACGGCACCGCATTGTAGGTCGACCCCTGCGGGGGCGTTAATGCCTCGATCCTCTCAGTTGCCGTGGGTAACGTCAACTCACACTAATGGAATCATTGCCGTTCTCGATGTGAACATCAACGCTACATTGCGCGTGCACGTTGGTTAGCTAGCTGGAAACTCGCATTATAATTAAAATAATTTGGTACGCTTTACTCCTCCATTTCAATTTCTATAATAATCTGCTTTACGAAATAAATGAATGAATTATGAAATAAACTCATGGTGAGCACCACCATTCTCGTAAAGGCTTATTTTGCTCAAATATGTAATCATCCTTCAACATTTCTCCTCCTATTATTAAGAACTGTTTTTATTAGTACATTTTGAATTGCTTACACACCCTAAATTTAATCTTTATTCTTTTAATATATTATGGTGCGCTTTTCGTTATCGTTATCGATTTGTACAAAATATTTTTTTATAACTGTTAATTACTGCCTGGAAGCATGGGAATGTGGCTTGCCGGGGTCGAGCAGCAGACACAAGACAATGGCGGGGTGGATTGGAAAATCCACAAGTCCCGCAAGCAAGGTCAGGGTCGGCCAAGGAAGGGGTAGATGACCGGAAGGCTATGGCCCTAAAATATCTGGAAGAGGGTCACGTGTGCAGAAGGACCAACCAGGAGAGAGGGATTTTGGAGAGGGAGGAGATGAATTCGGACCGTCGCTGAGAGAGGTCATAAGAGATGAATGTGGACCGTTGATGAGAGTGGACAAGGAGATGAATTCGGACTGTCGGCGAGAGTGGACAAGGAGATGAATTTGGACGGTCGGTGAGAGTGGACAGAGAAAGTTTATCCTGAAAGATTTTGGTTCTGCACGTGGGTCTCCGGTCTTCTGCGAATGCTGATGAGCCAGATAGCCGCCAACGGGAGTCGACCCTGTCCGAGCTGCAGACCTGGTAAGTCGCGTTCCATTCTTCCGGGTATCGCGTCGGTTTGCCACGAGAAAAACCACGGTTAATCTTGAGAAAGGGAGGGGGCTACATGCATCCCTGGCAGGCTGGAGAACTTTTCATTTTGTATAAATTCTGAGAAAATGAATTATTGTTTTTTTTAATAACTGAATATTGCATTTCCCTTTCCTGCAAGAACAATTCTTGCAGGTGGCGCCCAACAAATAGTTAATTTAACCGTAAGCTCACCACAATATCAATAAGAAAATATTTTTATTGTTATGTTTTTGAGTACTATTATGGTTAAAAAATAATGTAGTTTCTCGTTGTAGAGAATGAATACAGTCTTCTCGGGCTTATAACCGAGTAAACGACGTTTCGATGACGTTCACGCCACAGTCTTGTAGTCCGGTGTATTATACCTTTGGGTCTAAATGTTGGGTGGGTTTTTCTTAAATAATAAGATTACTTTACATACTATACTTGTTTAATAAAAAAAGTCACAATCACACAAATTTACGAATTTGTTATAAATAAAATGAATGTTGCATGAACTCTCTGTTAGGGATACCGTGGGGTCAACCGTAACATGGCCATAATGAACGATTTTATGAATCTGACTTTAAAACAAAAGCAAAACCATAGGACGGAACTGGAAATTACGATAATATATTAAAATAAGTTGTGTTACAATCGGCGCAGGCTGGTAGCAGTGCAAACTTCAGATCTTGTTGGGACCTCCCAGGTGCATCTCGATGTCGGCGATGGATCGTGAACCCCACAGATTGCCAGACTTTCGTCGAATTCTGCTTTAAGCCTGGTCACCGACCGCTCAAGCTCGTGGCTGGCTACTCACTGCCAAATCTTTCTCGGAGTCACCAAGATTCCTCCGACAAAAGTTTCTCCAGCTCAATATATTTCAAGTTCCGGGAGTTCACTTCTCAATGCGTAATAGATTTAGTTTCCCTTGGAGCTGTCAGTGCTCTTTAGACCCTTTGTCGCCTTTGTTAAAAAGGGGGGGTCTCTTTTTCATTGACAAGGGCCCTAGACCGCCACCTGAACAAACAACGGTTTCCGTCTGAAATATCGAGCTTTCTAAGGAAATGTTCATTACACCGGTGTTATCTGGCTGGTATTTATAGAGGAGCCTAGGTTATCCCCACCTCCTTGTCATAGCCCGCCATAAGGTGACTTTTAGTTACTCAGCGCTAGCGCGTAACTCATCACGCGACCTCGTCCTCCTTGATTATTACCTTATAAGGCCTGATTCGTGATAAGGCGGGATTCCAGGCGTTTCTTACATTAAAGCCCGAGTCTTTGTTGAGTAAATCCGTATTTTTTATTTCAATTGCTTATAGATGCACACTTTCCCAGAAGTCTTGTACTTGGTTCAGGACCTTAGTTTCATTAAATTTTATTTCTTCGCTGAGCATCGAAGCATGTTCCGCCACTGCTGATTTTTCTGGTTGTTTCAGTCTGCTGTACATTCTTCAACTGTGCGCTCAGCTTTTCCTATATATTTTTATCCGCAGGCACATGGTATATTGTATACACCTGGAATTCTTAGGCTAGGATTATCTTTAATCGGCCGTAACATATTCATAATTTTGATCTGTAGTTTGATTGTTTTAATATTCTGTTTCGTCAAAATCCTGCTTGGTTCCGCATAAGGTAGTGTCGCTATAATAACGGGTTCGTTCAACTGTCTTCTTCTTCTTCCTCATTTTACCAGAAAAAGCCATCTTAATTTGTCTTATAAGAATAATCATTTGAGCGTACTTTATAGATGTTCCATTTCTGTAGGAAGACTGTCTCTATCAGATATCGCTTTGGCCCTGTGTATTAGCGTGGATAATACACCTTTTTTTTAGTCGGATGGTTGAAGATCTGTTCGTGTAGGTAAAGATCTATAAGAGGCGGTTTCCTGTATACCCAGTGTCAAGTTTTCCTCCTATTACCACCGAAAAAGAATGTCGAATTCCATAGTAAATCGGAGTGGACAGAAAGAAGTCCAGTGTTTCTAAGTCATGTGGCCATAACACAAACGACACTCGGCGGGCTATAACAAGGAGGTGGGAGTAACCTACGCTCCTCTATAAATACAGGCCAGATAACACCAGACTATTTCTAAGAGACGAAGGCAGAGAACGTCATCAAAACGTCGCGAATACAATTGTTTACACGATTAGAAGCCCGAGATGACTTTATACTATTTTGGGATTCCAAATGATTTTATCTCTTATTCAGATTATGGGACTACTTTAAATTGACTAAAAATTTCTTATTGCGCTAACCCTGACTTAAGATTCTCAGCAAAACTTGAGACACAGAATACTGGATTCAAATTATATCACATAAAATATTGTAATAATTAAAATAAGATGGACTTTTAAAATGAATGAAAGATTATAAACTTTACAAACAAAATAATTTATTATCATTGTTTAAAAACAACTACACAATTTAATAATATCTCAGGGTCTTTACTGGGTTTGATAATGGCGACTCATTTTATTTCTCAACTTAAACACAAATTCCAATTTAAAAGAGAAAAGATTTACTCGTCAATTAATTATGACGAAATTTACTTGTCAACGAAATTAAACTAAAAAGATGGATTCTAATTTACAATTTTTAATGTAAAGAAGAAAACGAAATCTGACGTCTATCTTTTAATTAGGTTTACATAATTATTTGTTTGATATTGTTACTCACGGCTGCATTCCAGTATACCTTGTCCTTGACGAAACACTATGACGGGGTTTTGCACTGCTTCTAAAAACTCACAGATTCTAAAATTAATATTTTTAGATAAAA
Source organism: Zhengitettix transpicula (assembly GCA_037074705.1). Lineage (NCBI taxonomy): Eukaryota > Metazoa > Arthropoda > Insecta > Orthoptera > Tetrigidae > Zhengitettix > Zhengitettix transpicula. The sequence continues at coordinate 18,403,513 of CM073593.1, read as the reverse complement.
AATCAGGAACCAGGATGAACCTCCGTTTCGTCTCTCCCTCGGTTGACTTCTGTTAATCCTGCCCGGCTATGTTCACAAAACTGTTTGTGCTTAGCAGGTTTCGTAGTTCTGCTCAAGTGAATATTTTGTCTTGAGCAAAATGATCATGGACCAATCAACTCTGTTTGGTTGGTAATCCTCGATATTTCTCTGAAAATTTCCCTTGAATATTTGAAATTGTCTTGTCTATTTCAACTCCACCAATTTCTGTCGTGTCTGACTGCTCACTGCTTCTACTTAGCTTTACTTTTTAAAAGAATATCTCGTCTATTTTAATACGACCTGTACTTGACCAAACCTTCCAGCCATCTCGACCTGAACTCTACCATATCATAATGTGAACTGCCCCTCGCTCCTAATTTTGAGCGCGCATTGCTTCTTCCGACAAAGGAAACAATACTTGCTGTGTTCTGTACCGCCGTCAAGAACAGATTTCTCAAACAATTTATTTTTTCAAATTTACAATTAATGTCTTAATTAATTGGCATTACAATATATTTATTTTAAGCAGAAAGGAAATTTAATTAAATAACAAAATTATTGGACCAGTAGAAATTCAAATTATTAAATGATTATAAGTAATGAAAATAAAATTGCAAAACTTCCCTGCAGTCATTCATACATATTATTTATTGTTTTATTGTACTGTCCTGCAGTATGGCATTTCAAACTCCCACGCCAGAGGTCTAAATAGAATGGATAATTTCAAAAATTAAGTAATTAGAAGATTAAATTGGATCTCTCGGGTAAAGCGGCCGAAATTGTGATGTAGCTCCAGAGAAAGGGGGCAGGAGGTGGAAGGGGTCTGACTCTCGGATTTTAAACGCTGTTTCAGCTTCTTTTGGATTCTTCAACGATGTAATCTAATCAGCACTTTCATTTAGAGAAACTTGATAATGATAATTGGATAATACACACGAAAATTTTGTTTCCTAACTAGAACCGTTTCGTAAGTACTGCTCATATTCCCAACTTTTAATATTAATATTTATGTTATAATTGAAAAATAGCATACAAGGGTTTACATTTCTGGAGCACTAAACCTCGTAGAAAATCGTTAGATATAATTGATGCGTAACAGTTGAATTATGGCATCAATAATAGTGATGTACAAAGAATTGAGCTTTAATACAGTTGCGATATTCATTTATTTGTATCTGAACCCGGTTTAAATACAAATTGTTATCGATAGGACAAACTGGAGACTCCACCTTAAATAATTCACGAGTGATCAGTCGCGTATCATTTAACAAAATCACGCATAAATATATATTACGAAATAGTAGAGTCACGTGCGTGTAATTTGTAAGTATTGTGATTCGTAGTGACTTATGATAAGTAAAAATGGAGGGAGACATATTTATACTATATGCCAATTAAATATAAAATATTTTAATGTCGGATAAAGTTCTGTAGCAATTTTTTATATGGTATTGACAAACAAGTTTCCCTTTCTACCCCCAACATTTTTATTCTTTTATAACCTTCTATCACATCCGTTCTATTGCAGAAAATAATGAATATACCAACATATTTCAGTATTTTCATTTCCTAATATAGTTTTAATTGTCTAAAAGAAGTCATGTTGGATTTCTTCAATGTCATAATAATACTAATACTAGTCTGTATACTTTAAATTATTAATTAGGCCCAAACTGAGAATTAAAAAGTATCATTTACAGCAATTAATTTAACAACAGGTTTATTTAGACCCTTATCAAGTTGACAATTAAGAGATGTGGAAATAAATAGAGAAAGTGATTTAATACTTTTAATATTACTAAAGATAAGTTCACAAATAATGTAATAATGTGTTTATAATTAATTGGAAACAAGAGTATCATTATTAGGCTCAAAATCATTTCTTGGTGTAATTAAAAATAGTTTAGTCCTGACTAACTGAAACATTTTATGTTTGGAAGAAACTACGAACCAAGTTCCAGAAAATTTAACTTGGAATTGCCAACTTTTCGGGAATTTTGGAGAGTTAAATAAATACATTCTGGTTACAGCGGAAGTTTTTAATATTGAACACAGCCAGAAATCCTGACGTTACAAATTATAATGACCTTTCAGGCTACATTGGTCTTCATGACAACTACTTACTTAATAATTTTGAATTAAAAATTAGATGACATATTCATTAAAATGTACATGTTTATTTTAGGAATTCTATAAAATTAGTTTTACAATATGAAACTGATTATGGCAAACGCCGAACGCTTTTCAACATTTAAATAAGTGGTTTGATTGAAGAAATTGACTTGGCTCAACTTTATGATACAGGAAAAAAATATGGAGCTATACAATTAAGGAATTACCAAATATATCATTCTTGGTAAATCCTTAAAAAAAAATTGTCTATTTTAGAAATTCATTCCATTCTATTTTTATGAAAAATTAGACTGACAGAAATTCGTTTCAACGAGTTTTCAAAAACATTACAAATTGTTTACGTAGTTTATATGTTTAAATTTTTGGAACACATCACTATAATAAGCTTAAACTCAGTCTTAAAACAGAATATATTTTTAAGTCAAATTAAAATTAATTGCTAAATGTTGGTTAGTTCAAGTACAATCAGCCGGAATAATAATGAAATAATTTATATTAACCACGGTCAAAATTACATTTGAATTGACCATTGATATCGGTAATTTTAATTAACAGCGGGGGTGTTAACATGCTTCATCGAGGTTGTGAACCGATCACATAGCGGAGTTTAGTTCCGGGAGACAAACTACAGCGCAATCGAGCTTTGCTTCAATATCAAACGCCACCACGAATTAAATTCCAAACATTCCTCCGAGTCTCTCAGTCAGCGTCCCACACCAGGGCCAGAAAGACGCTGTTCTTGGTGGAGACCAAGGACTACTGTTTCGCCATTTAAATGATCTACAACCATGCCTTAGAAATTGTTACTCATTATGTTCTCGTTCGGAAATGAATCCGGGAACAATGTTATTGACCAGGAGTATTTAAATAACCCGAAAGCGATTTTTTTAATTTTCTTGGAACTTCTTTGCGTGATTCTATTACAGAATTCCACGATGGTGCGATGTTCTAAATTACATCCAAAGCAACATAATTACAAATTATAACATAGTCCAAGACGATGTTTAGATATTAATAATGATCCCTCATACGTTTTCTAAGGTTCTCTACAATACCGTTATGTAACTATCAACATAACCGCTAAAATTTAACTCCATTGCATTAGTATTAGGTCATATCATCTGTTATTAATTTGATATCCAAAGATTAGTCATGAAACTAGAATGATATATTTTAAATCAAAATAAATTTCAGCTTATGAAATGTTATCAATGTTTGTCTGTGTGTGTATATGAGTGTATGTTCAGCACACACATCTACACACCTGTGACGCAAATTTTGTATACGTGTTCCTTTAGAACGGGAAACAAGCACTATAAAGACACAACTATTATTCCGAGGGACAAAAATTCAAAAACGGCCGATATTTTTGTCGAAAGAAAATATTTCTGGGTCAATGATATAGATATAGTTTCTTCAAATATTTTCCAAAATAATTTAAACCCCCTCTCGACATGGGAGGGGATCACCTTTAAGGATAGGGGTAGAAGGGCTTTACATAAATATAACGCGAAAACAGGCGTACTTGGAGTCAAATCCTGGGTTATGGATGTCGCTGAGTTTAATTATAACAACTCGGGGAACGCCGGGCATCCAGCTAGGGTAAAATAAAAAAATTAACTAAACAATCCTTTTTGCTTAGTCAACTAAGTTCCATTTATTTTTAATTTTATTATCCTTTAACAGTTTAATATTGTTTGGAAGTTTATTAAATATAGTTATTCAGTTACATTGAATTAATTCGAGTGTTTTCACTAGTGTATATGAGTTGATTGTTTTTCCTCCATCAAAATTGCGCTCAGTTATAATTTCAGTGAATATATTACTAACACTTACGACAGATAACATTAATGAGAAAAAATTTACTAAAATGTAAGAATTTTTTATTGAAAACCCACTACATTATGTTCTGAAATCAAAAAATTTAACACATAAGTTTGAGGACGCCCGGGTTCGATTCCCATGTACGGTCGAGATTTTTCCGTCGTGATCATTTAATGCAGTTTCATGTCTGAAATTTGTTTGAAAACATTTATCATATTCTAGATTTAAAACAATTTCTATTTCGTATTTTCAACAAATACCATTCAATGAATAAAAAACTCGACCAATATGTTCATCAAAAAATAATAATTAAACAACAAATAAAATAAATGAAAATTATGAGACTCATTGTTTTACCTTACTCACAAAATATAAGTCACATATTGACCGACTTATTGCAACAGACTTTGTTCAGCATCACAAAATAATGAAAGTTTAGTTAAGAATGTTAATTTTCAAATCAAAAGTTTGAAAAGCACAAAGTTGCACACAAAATCAATTACATATACTGTGAAGTTTGTTATATAGGACAGACAAAACGAGCGTTGAAAGATCAATAAGAACAGTTTTCTAATTTAAAACATCCCGTTCAAAGATATTTTTTTCGTAACTAAGAAAGGTTCCTTTAATAAATATAAAATTTATTTGACCGTTATTTAAAATTTTAGTTGCTGGATGCAATTTTTTTTAATATTAAGTATGGAATTTATTCAACTCAGATCTAACAATAAGGCAATTAATTCACATAAAGACACTCAAAGCTATAATTTGATCTATGATTCTATTTTGTTGTGGTAAAGTTGCACCTCTCTCTCTCTCTCTCTCTCTCTCTCTCTCTCTCTATATATATATATATATATATATATATATATATATATATATATATCAAATATTATGTTTATTATTATTATTATTTATTGAGGTTTATAATGGTCGCGTCGACACCGTGGTTATTGGCGAACCGTAATGATATTTACAATTATGTTAATAGTTTTCCGCGTTTTTAAAAGTTTAATGGCTTTCAATTATTTGTATACGTAATATGATTTTTCCGGACTACGAGTTGGAATACATTCCAAATATGTACAACAGTTTTATAAATTTTTGTAAATTATGGATCAGTCTTACACCAGTTTAACTTTAATGTAAATTAATTATTAATGGCCATTCTGCTTTTAGTATTTAATTTATTTATATAATTTTCATTAATTTTATATTTAGCTAGATGTTTAACAGCATTACATTAATGCAATTAATTTAACATTCAGTTTCAATGTATTCTTATTATTGTTATTGTCTGCATAGGTCCGAATATTACGGATAATAAGTCGAAATTTATAGAATAGAATTTTTATTATAAAATAGTGATTTAATTAAATTTTTAGTTTATTTTTTCTGACATATCTGGACGGAAATTATTATATTATAATTTCCCAGTAAGTTAATAAAATAAAATACACAGTAAATACCATTTACCGATCTTAAGTTTGAATTGTTGCCTCATATTTGTGGACTAAAGGTAAGTAGTGTAGCTTGATTTTCACAGGAATAACCATAACAGTACCTGCAAATATTTATAGAAATTCATCGTATAACTGACGTTGAAAGTGAATGGAATTCACAAACAATCTAATTTAAAAAATAGTCCCTCAGTAGCTAATAAGGTGACCGTAGTAGCAAGGCCGTCGTTGACTGTGACCTATCAGGATGTGTGACGCCATGAATTGATGTACGCAAATGCCTTCGGATCCGGCCAGATTAGCGTTTGCGCGGGAATTACTAATGGTCTACTAATTGCGGAATTGGCCATTTACTGTTGTAAAACCACCGCGAGGCCATTACTTATGAATGGACAATCACAAACGGGTGTTCGTGCCATAACGCCTCGGAGGGCCGTCTGCGTTATATTCCTGTAACTCCAAGCAAAATCCATCCTCTTCGTCCAAACCAAATGAAATTTTTTATTTACTCCATACTAATAGCGCTACTTATATGCATTTATTGCGTTTAAAACCGTATTAAATACATAGAATAAATAAAATATACTTCTTTTAAATTACCTTACTCACAATTCGACGTAAAAAGGACGTATAATATTAAAAATTTGGAATGGCGAGAACAGATCTAGTAACATTTCATATATAATTATAATAGGTATTAAAATTAATGTTATATGGAAGGCAACAAAAATTATTATGCAAATTTCCCTGACGGCTTGATTCCGCTATATAATTGATTATATTTAGATTTCACTCCATTAGTGCGGGTTTGTGAGACTAATGAATTAAATTTTACTAGGTTTCTTCCATTCTAACATTTTTTAAATTATTTTCTTTGTCCTGTAACATATTTGCTGAATTGTTTAATTATTTTTCAAATTTAAATATATATGTTTTTTTGTATGAATCCATCAGATACATATATTTTTTGTCTCTTTGTAGAAATCTAATTTAAAAAGTATAAATTATATTCCAGCGAAGTTAATTCAGTCTTCCACTGTTACTTTTTGGTGTATGTATGCATACATGTCGTGTGTGAGAATATCAACTTTTAATAAGGCAACCTATGTACAGCGGTCTCAAACAAAACTCGTTATTTTCAAAAATAGTGTTTGCATTATCCTTTATGTTTGTGAGAAACGACATTCAGGGAGAGCCGTAATTTACTTCTCTGCGGCAGGCCAATTATTTGACGTAGAAAGGGCTCCAGGTCAGCTCTTTCATTGCAAGCCACGGCTTAAATTATATGTTGATAATGAACTTGTGCAATGAGATTTCGTTACTCTAATGACAATTTTTTTAAAAGTTAAATTCTAATAAAAAAAATTGTATGTGTGTTAGGAAATTTTTTTATTTTAAAATAAGAGTGATTAACAGTAATAAAGTATTGTTTTAAAAATGTTAATATCTATTTGTTTATTCAAACTTAAATAAAACTGTTGAACAATTAATCACAATATAAGATTTTGTTAACGACACTATAATTTTAAAAAAACATATTTACAAAATTTCTTGCACGGATATTGGGGTTGAAATGTATTTAATGAGGTATGTACGTAGCGTAATCAGGTTTCATTATGTTACTATTTAAAATTTAAGGAATAATTAATATTTTCTCCTCATGTCACAATTTTGTTTCGTTTCTCTCGACTAGGAAAATAATTTCAAATAATCTAAAATTTGGCCCGATATCAGGTTACCTGTAATAATAAAATCTAGAAATTTACGCCTCTAATTAATTTAGGTAATACGAAAGGTCACATTCGTGCGTATTTTAGTATTTCCCTGATGCAGTAGGACTTAATATGACGATTATGCAATGAACCAATCCCGGTTAACGAAATGAATAAGTTTCGTTCGGGTATTTCTGTTTGCTGTCGTAATATCCTGAGAATATTAGAGTAACAGGCTACATGAGGGTATTCCACGTGGTGGAAACTCCCCTTTAATAAAATAGGAAAGGATTTGAAACGGGGGGTGCGGAAGGGTATAGGAAGGTAGCCAAGGGTTAACTAGGGCGCCCGGGGTGTAGTTCTACAACACTTATCGTATGCCCAAGTTTTGTGACCCCGGAATAAAAAACTCTCAAAACAGGCCGAGGTTCATCGGCTTGTGGGAACCTTAGTTCAAAAACGGAGAGAGGAAAAGGCATCCCCAAAGGTAACCCTCTCCGTCTCTCCAGAAAGTTTCACCTGCAAGTTTTTTTATTTTTATTTTTAGAGTAAGTGGGGTCATAAAATATTTATAATAAATACGAGAGAATAGGTATTAATTATAATTTATAATAAATGTATAAGTAATGTCTATCGATTGCAACAGTAAGACGGAATGCTTGCATCAAGCAATTAAATGCCAAACCAAAGGTAAACAAACTATAATAAATCTTCAAATCATGATGATTCGCTTAAAAATATGCAAAAGATTAATAAAATAATTTTTCTCTTCGTAGTGCAAACATGAATTAAATCATTGAAAATATTTACTCACACGACTGAAACTCTAAAATGAAAGTATGAAATTCTCAAAATAATCCTAATCCTAATAGAACTGTGGTTTACACGTAATGCCATCGAATTTTCTTCACCGCCTATACAGATTCTCGAGAGAAAACTTTTCAGAAATTTCCAAAATTTTTGACCAGCTTTCATCTAATTTCCTTTGCAAATGATTGATTAATAACCCTTTCTACTCAATTCAGGCTCTGAATAGAAGGGAAATTTAATTTCAATTCCTATACTTTTAACAAATTGAATGTAGATATCATTTAAATTTAAACCCTGAACATAAAACTGAATATTATATTATATTTAAGAATAAGTATGGTATGAATTCGAGGCATGCCAATTTCAAACAGAGAGTTACAAATCATACTGAATACAGTCGAGATTTATAAATGAATATTTAACAGAAAAATTATGATTGTAAATTTAGTTGAATTTTTCTAAAAATTGTAAATATTTCGTCACACCATCTTCCTCACGATACGGTGGAATAACCGACAATTATGGACATGGAACAAGAAAAAAGAAATATTATATTGTGTGATTTATTGCCTAAAAGCAGCCTTAGTTATTAAGATGAGGTTGTAAATATTTCGTCACACCATTTTCCAAACGATACGGTGAAATAATCGACAATTATGGACATGGAACAAGAAATAAGAAAAATTATATTGTGTGATTTATTGCCTAAAAGCAGCCTTAGTTATTAAGATGAGGTTGTAAATATTTCGTCACACCATTTTCCAAACGATACGGTGAAATAATCGACAATTATGGACATGGAACAAGAAATAAGAAAAATTATATTGTGTGATTTATTGCCTAAAAGCAGCCTTAGTTATTAAGATGAGTTTGTAAATATTTCGTCACACCATTTTCCAAACGATACGGTAAAATAATCGACAATTATGGACATGGAACAAGAAAAAAGAAAAATTATATTGTGTGATTTATTGCCTAAAAACAGCCTTAGTTACTAAGATGAGTTTTTAATACACAAAAGAGACAAAAGTCTCGAGATTTTTTGCAGCGACCATAACTAGGATATGATTCAGTAAAATATACAATTTAGAAGCTGGAAAAAGAATGGGAGGACAACGAGGAAAAAGGAAAGCTTGAAAATTGATGGGTTTAGCAATTATTTACGAGAAAGTAGGTAAATAAAAAGCGAATTATTTCTTCACTTACCATAAATCTTATGTTTTTATTTGCATTAGTTATTAGAAATTTTTTATAAACAAATAGAGCATAACCTATAGAATATTTGAGACACTAACCGAATCGTTTAAGAACCTGGTACCAGCATGTTGCTAATTACCAGCCCCAGGACGTGACGGCTACAATAGGTAAACCACATGGTTACAAGTTTAGCAGGGACCGAAGATTCACCAAAGTTCGTGCGTTACTTTTACCTAAACAAAAGTCACCGAACCCGTCTAGAAAATTCTTGAATCTCTTAATAAACTCCGTTCAGAAACCAATAAAGTAGAATCTCAATTTAAGCGATCGAGGCTGGAAAACCCCGTCACCAAACCAAGACGCTCCGGAAGGCGGCAACTTCCGAGGAAATGAGACCAGATGGATCGTGGAGGACCAAGTGAAATACGATATGGAATCAAGCAAGAAAATAGAATGATGAAGGATACTGAGTACACGAAGCTGAGGAGAGCAGTATTGAAACGTAATTTTCTGATAACGGACAGCGACGAACAAGTTAGTTGCAAGTATTCTGAGGCTCCAAGAAGAAGATCGCTAACCAGACACCACTAAGCCTCCAATAAGACACCTGACTGTGTCTGCTATCGGAGAATTCCTTAACGCAGCACGAAAGACGAGATCAACTAACATGGACGGACGTTTGTATTACCCAAACTAAATAAGCCTACTCTGTTACAGGGCCCATAAAATACCTGTGATATTATTATTTGACAATATTATTTACTCAATAAAGTTGTTTTTTCAATTATAAGAGTAAACAACCGATCATTGCAAATATAGCTAATCAAATAATCATAATAATTTGTCATATTTAACTTTCGACTGTTACTATTTTAATTTTTAGATTTAATGTCTTTACCAAACGATTTATTAAATTAAGTCTCAATATATAATGGGCAAACTTAATGTAAAATATGGAAGTTCTTCTTTGAGGAAACGTAGAGACAGTTCTTTAACTGATGTGGTATGGAGGAATAATTTGCATGTATTTTAATTTTTACAGTTGATTATGGGCAATGAATTATGCTGAAAGCTACTGAGTATTTGTATGTGACTGAAAAATTATTAAACTTAAATTTATAAGGATAATTTTCCATGTACTTCACCATTAAAATTAATTAAATTTATTTCAGAATCTTTCGGCCTCAGGATATTTTCAACTGTAACAAAAATGAAACAATCCTCTAGAATTTTTATTATGCACTGAGATAAAGACCAATTAATAAAGTCAGCCGGTACGTACCTGTATGTTTGTCCTGAAACACAACGTTTATATTTTGACACAGCGTTCCAGGTGTGGTTTTAAGACAAACATACTGGTACGTCCAGGCTGACTTTCTTAACTGGTCCTTATCACAGTTCATAAAAAAACCTGTATTTTTGTTAAAGTTGAAAATGGCCTAAGGCAGAAATCTTTCGGAATAAATTTTATTTATTTGAATGGTAAGGAACATGGTAAATTATCCCTGAACTTATCACAATATTCTTTCCTCACTAATTTATCAAGTAGATTTGTGAATAATGTGATGACTGTACGAGGGTTTTTATTTCCTTATCTTCAATCTTCTTAAAGTTGTAGAAGAAAGGGTGTCCGCTTCCTGAAGCAATTGTCTTCGGTGCTTTGGATACCTTCGGATTCCATTACAAGTACTGACGGAAAATTGCAGGAGACGCAATACGAATCCGACTGGAAGAGCATCATCTGCATGAGACTCACGAAACATTACGTGAGGAGACTGATGATCGCCCACAGACCTGACACTGCCCTGTGCAGGAATGTCATTGACACAGATAAACACTCACCAGCACTTCGAACAAGCAAGGTCATGGCGCTAATTACAAAACTTCTCACGTATAAATACACAATATATATATATATATATATATATATATATATATATATTGTAATGATTAAAATAATTCATTTATTAAATTGCCCCACGTTGTGGAACCAAAAGTGTGATGATTAAAAGGAAAGCTAATTATTTAATGAATTATCAATATGATAACAATAAAATAAAATTTGCCAAAGATTAATTTAACAGGTGTTCATTTAGTTTTTACAAAAGATTTGCCCTAGGTTGGCACGACGAATTCAATAATTTCAAAATTAGCAAACAGATATATATTTTTTTAATTTGTGGCGTTCAAAGTAAAATACAATCTTTTATGTTTCACAAACAATCAAATTTAATAACTCTTTTTCTCGGGGTCTTTAACTGGGTTTGGTAAGTAATAACAATCAAAAATTATAAATTAAATAATTAACAATTCAACCAAATTAAAACGAACGGAATACAAAATCTAAATAAAAATAAAAAGAACGAACAGCATTTAATTAGTTTGGTTTTTGCTTACAAATGTCCTGCTGGTACCAGACTGTAAATTCAGCAGAATTATTTTAATAATTTTGTGAAAAATGTCTAAATATAATTCCTTTGTATATATCTCTAATACAGTCCGAGAAGGATTATCAGAGTTTCTAAAATTTCTGGATCAAGGCCTCTTTCGTTGGAGAAGTCATCCCGTTGACCACGAAAGCCAAGTATCTAGGGGTAACCTTAGATACAAGGCTAACGTGGAGACACCACGTTAAAGATATTCAAAAAATGGCAACAGTTTGGTTAAATCTCGTATACCCGATTTTTAATTCTAGTTCGAAGCTGTCACCGAGAGTGGGGCTCTCCATCTACATATCGCTCATTCGACCGATCATGGAGTACGCCTCACCAGTATGGGCCTGCGCAGCGGAGTCCAACATGGAGAAGATCTTCGCTCTGGAAAGGAAGTGCCTCCGGCGAGCGCTGCACCTCCCGATACGGACCTCCAACGCCGTAGTCTAGGACCTGGCAGGGATGAGCTACCAATGGGCACGGATCCTTGAAAATTCCGTAAGGTTTTACGAGAGGGCCCATGAAACTAGCAATGAGCTGGTCTCATCGCTAGGCTGTTACGACCCGGAAAGAAAGGTAAACAGGAACCGACCTTTATCGATCTTCCTGTAGGTATCGTCTTATTATTATTATAATATTAATTTATCAGGTAACCTACGAGCCCCTTTACAGCTTTATGTTAATGTGATATATTATTCATATTTGGATTCTCACGAGTGTTATTTATTTATATGTATATATATATATATATACATACATATATATACATATATATATACATATATTTACAACCCTTTCCAATTACTTATTTTAATACTTATTTATTCTTATCTTATTTTATTTTTATTTTTATTTTAACCCCCTCCCCTCCGGAAAATTAGAAAGAACGGAGAGCGTCGGCCGGAAGATGAAGCGGAAGGCGAAGGAACTACAACAGCAGCAGCGGTATAAGTGTGAATGAATGAGTCTATAAATGAGAGTGTGAACCCAACAATTAGGTAGCCGTAAAGGCATTTACAATTCTTATGTAGAAATGTTTTAACCCAAATGATGATATTTTAGTAATGACAGAATATTAGTATGCTATAGGCATAATATCCCGTCATCGCGGAGCAGATTTCACGAGGAAGGAACTCCGACCACTTGAAGCGGAGGCTGGACCACCAGTTAGATGTAACCGCTGCTGCTGCTGCTGCTGGTCCGTTGCTATAGTGAAAATATTTTTGGCTAACCTGAAACATCTCGGCCTTCCAAATTTTCAAGAAGTAAACGACATCGTTCAACATATGTATTAACAACATTTTTTATTTACACGCTCATAACAAATACAAAAACACATTACGAATTCATTTAACTTTTAATTTCAAAATAACTTGAGGTTATATGGAATTACATTTAACTTTCCCCGTCGATAATGGAATTCCATTTTGGCATAAATGTACTCAACGTAATTCGATTCACTTTCTTGTTTAAATATTTTTTCCAAATTTACTGAATCTTATTGACAGTTCAACGCTACAGTCGCGGCGTTCAAAAATCTGGCAAGGCTGATTAACAAAGATATCGTGCGAATTGGTTTTATTAATATTTCAGCTGTACTTTTGTACTATTCATCGTTGTGAGCTGGTCGTTTTACTTTCGGCACCAGTGTGGAACTCAAGAGGATCAATATTCAACTGATAAGTTCAAGTGGTGGAATATGCCGATTTCTTTTATTAATATACAGAATACAATTTAATCAATTTACTTTACAATTATTATACATTGTTAACGTTAACATTATTACCAAGTTTTCTTGTTTTTCTTACTGCAGCTGTGAAGATCCACGAGAAGAAACAATTCCGTCTTGAAAGCCACGTCAGCTCAGAGCTGAATTTCTTCAAAGGCGGAGGAGTGACGTTAGCGGACAGCAGGTAAGCTGATTTTATATACATTCTGTATTTAGTGTACACGTGTCAATTACTATTTGATTCCTAGCGTCAATTTTAATTGTAACGAATGATTATCATCTTCCTGAAGGTTACTTCGGCCTTCACTGTCGTCAATTGGGTGAAGGTCACATCAACTTCATTTCATTGAACTATTAACATGTTTAAACAACAGTTATGCACAATTTTTAAAGACTTAAAAACTGTACAGCAGCCAACTTACCTAAAATATTCGTTCGTTTCAGATACGCAGAACCTCTTGAGCACCATAAGCTGCCCGGTGTATGCTTTTCGTCCGAGACGAGCTGTACGTGCAGCTAATACCAGCATCCTGTGATTAAATAATAAATCACCTTGATTGCAATTTTTATTTTCTTGTTTAATTTAATGTATTTAATGCTTGCGATGGGCGATTAGTTCCAATCATTGTGTGCAACACTTTTTTTGCGTTTAGCTACTAATACACAAGTATCCCTTTATCTTGAATTTACAATTTCATCCACTATTAAAAGTTAAAATATACCTCAATTCAGAAATTTTTATAGTATTACTGTTTAGTAATAATAAAACAGAAATCCTGATTTAGCTTCTCACTGTCTATGATAGAATTTTTCGAATTTATTCATAATCATCTGTAAATATACCTGATTAACATATAAAAAGGAAGCATACTCAACACATTGAGAAATACATTGTAGAAATTACACGCCTTAAAAACATCCAAGCCCATTTACTGACAACATTCATGGATCACGACTCCATATCTTCCACATCACCTGACTCAATTGCATGTCGTCAGACCGTTCTATATATATATGGCTTTAACATTAATTATTATACAATTACATGCTAAATATTACATAAATTTTATAAATTACATAATTTGTTTAAAGTTTGTCATACGCCAACAGTGCCAATTTGTTTTTATAGAATTTAAAATCCCGATCTTATTTTCACGAACACAAATACTTAAAAAAGGCTGTGTTGTTTTATTAGTGTTACTATATTTATATAAAATCTCTTCCACAACATCTGAACTATTTTTTAAGGAAACGTGAAATGTTTGTTACTGTTATCGTTTAATTCCTTATAATAGACAACGTACCTTTTTCAATAAACTGTGATTAATAATAATATCTGCCTTTCCTTTTAACCTTCATCATTCTGTACGTTACGATTTCTTCATCTTCAAATCTAAACTATTAAATTGAATCTGTGATCCAATAACGTTCTCCTACCACTAATGCAGAATTATTTATCGCTACTTTATTATTATAGCTTTAATATTATTTAATCTTAATATATATCAATATAATTTTCACTACGACTGTTTATTCTAGCAAAGTGGAACGACGCAGTATATATAAAATATCTCACGAAACGCACTTATCAAAGTTTCAAGATGGCCAGTTTATTACTTGTTCTAAGTAGGAAAAGTTTAAAATTTATAATGACTAATTGTGTAACAATTCTAAATTATTACTTGGTTACACGCATCTTGTACAAACTAATATTTTTTGATAATTAAAATTTCCCGTTGCAAATTTGTTTCCTACTTTTATAGAATTACGTTTTCGGAAAGATAATAAAATGTAAAACCAAAATTGACAGATTTGCGTCATATAAAAGTTTTTATTAATATCATTATACAGTTAGATGTTTGGCCTAGAAACATTAATTACGACGGTTGATATGCTGTTTTCGTCAATTGTAATACAGGGTTATTCAAAATTAATATGGGGATAATAACCGTTAATAAGTAATTAATTTGAATGAATAATTGGATAATAACAGAATGTAAAAGGAATTTCATAGTTTTGTTGCTATATTTCATGCCTTTCGCCTCTTTGTCTCGACTGGGCTTGAAATTCCAATTCAACTTTTTTTCTTTCTTAAAAAAACCCTTAACTTCAACCGATCTATGCAATGGAACGACTATTTTTGTATTGTTTGTTAACTGTACTGTGTCGTTGTGTCGCTCTAGACCGTTGTGATTTCTTCGCAGCTGAATAAAGGAACAAGATACGTTTTGAGGTATTTACATCATAACTTATTTTGTCTCTATTTCGCTGTTTTACCTTATTACTATTTGGGTGCTCGGCGTTGATTGTGTTGTCGTATATTCAGAAATCCCGATTTGATTCAAAATTTGGATGCTCTTGCACAATTTTTATATAACCCGCACCCCTAAGCGTGCTCCCCTGCGATAACATAAGGAGTTGAAATTATGCACAGAGAACATGTGGAGAAATTTTTTGAATTTCCACAAAAAATGTTTATCCGACTCCGTTTCAGCATTTTTTGAAATATCAATCATCCGTCCATCCCTGCTTTTGCGGTTGATAAACGTTTCTCAGCCCCAGAGCGTTTGTTTACTGATTGCAATTATTCACGCGTAAGAAATTTGGGAAAGTTTACTCCACGAATGTAGATTTGTATGTGGAACGTTTATACAAACAATAAACAAACATACATACATACTGTTTTATTTTATGGGTTCTCATACATCCATAACCCTCGATTTAACTTCAAACGCGGTTGCGTAGATTTTATGTAATGCACCTCCACTACCATCTCTAAGGGACACGTAAACATCAAGCGAAACACTTGCTATCTCATTGATTCCAAAAAATATTTTATTCACCGTTTTTACGTGTTTGAAAAATTACACCCGCTTTCTCCCACATCCCCTAGGGTGTTTAGTTTATTACTGTTAAGAATATCCACGGTACCTTAAGTGTGTAAAAAATACTCTGGCCTCATTATGGTATATAATCATAACTTTTAAGAATATGAACACATGTACTCCAGGTAAATTAAAGGAGTCAAAATCTTCTTTGGTGGATTTTGATGTGTGACATTCGTGGTATTGTATAAAATAAATGCAAGAAAATTACGCAGTACTTCAAATATTCAATAGAAACCTACCGAATAAAAATATATTTTGTGGCTATACATTTTAATAGATTTATTAAGTATTTATTTTGTTATAACTTTTCACTAAATATTTTTAACTGTTAAAAACCGATTGAGGATCGTAATGACCATATTCTTTTAAGGTCAAGGCTTACAACTATTGTTAAAGTATTATTTACGTATATACGCATTCATGTCATATAGAACGAAATTTTCGTTGCTAAAACAACATCAATTAATAAAATAAGTCAGGCCTAGCTGATTGTAAACCAAAACTTGCCATATTTGGTGTCGCAAAGCCCAAAGTATGAAACATGGTTCATTGCATCAAATTAATGCAAAAATACCGAAATACCCCTATAAATTATATCAATTTTGTGCAATGTCATTAATTTTCAATAGTTCTTGCATGCAATAAAAAATGTGAAATTATAATAATATACATAACCAAATTTTTTCAAGAATCTCACTCGAAGTAATTCATCAGTTTTAGCAAATTTAAAACTAAATCTATTACATTATAGTGATTAATAAATATTAGGTATTGCTTTTACCATTATTCTATGGCTCCTCCAGTGCGTATTGCAGGATAAAATTCGACAAATTGGTCTGTGATTCCGTGTGAGTTTCTCTCTGTCTAGCGCGTGACGTCACGGTCTCTTGGCTGGCAGTAATTGAACATTTAATAATCACGTATTTTATTAAGATTATTTCCACGTTTATGCTTGTGAATTCTCACCCATTTAGTACCGTTTCTCGTGTTTTCAGAATATGTGTACCAAGTAAATACATACACACTTTTTTATAACATAGATGAACTTTCATAGCAGAGGTTTCATATTTTCCGTATCTAACAATTAAAAATTGTTTTTTTGAATTACCACATACAAAAGATGAATTCAAGGAAAGAAACCTACTTACGTATGCGCAATAAAAACATAGAATATATTCATGTACGCCGGATAATCTTTTATCTTTAGATAAATTAATCTAAGCATTAATATAGACGAAAGATAGTTTAAGAAACCGACAATCCCTTATATTTACCGTGTTTCTTGTTCTATTATCTTCTCATTGCCTGTTTTACTATTTTAAGTTTTCTATCAAATAAGGGTTCTAATCTTTAACCTATAATTTAAACATATTTAATGAATTTAATATTTAATGAATTCATATTTAATTAATTTAAATGTGTATTACAGTTATTGTGCTGTACATCATACAAATTGTGAAGTAAATAATATTTTTCATTTTTAACTTTTTTTTACATTTAATTACCAGGATACAAAAATACATTTTTCTTGGATAAACCCATCCTTGAATATCTTACTCCTGAGAGAAACACATCGTAATTTAATCCTTTCAATAGATTGCAACTGTTACTTTGTTGATCGTGATCTATAACTCACGGCTGCAATCTCTATATGTTAAAAGGTGAGATCCGTCGGAATGGATAGTATCTGAGGGGTAAAAACTGTTTCACCCTCCCATTGACCTGTTAAGATAGTCTCTACTTTTACACTGTGTGAATATTATTTGCACTTATCTCAGTGTGATCAATTACCTCATCGATCGAAAACATCTGTATAGTTGAACTCCATTTTCATTCTAAATATTTAATTATCAACTCTTTCTCTATCCCCATCCTTTGTGGGATTAACTGAAAATCTTGGCTATTGATATACATTTTTTTCGCTAACAATTCAATTATTAAAATCATTTCCTGGCTTCAAATAAGTATTACAATATATGACTCTGAAAAGAAATAACTTGTGGTCAGGGATCAAATCTTGGACTGCTGCTTTTGATTTTGTACATAAATGAACTTCCAGATTGGATGAAATTTATAAAATTAGTTATTTATGCCGATGACAATAACTTAATAATAACCGGTAGCGACGACAAAACATTTGTAAAAACAGTCGAAAGAACCCTGAAGTCGTCTTCAGTCTGGTTCAGTGCAAACGAATTGTTTCTCAACTTACATTAAACGAAACTAAATTACACTGAATTAGCAACATTTCTCGGTGCTTATATTGACGGAAAGTTACGTTGTAATAAACGTATTAAGGTACTCTCAAGTAAACTTAGCTCTGTCTGTTATTCTCTTCGATTATTAATGCACCAAGTAGATACTTTTCTCTACAAAAACGGTATATTATTCATATTTCCATTCCGACATGTGCTATGGAATTATAACTTTCTTCTTGCTCTGCAGAAATATTTAAACTACAAAAACGTGCGATCCGAGTATTATTTGGCAAAAATGACGGAGAAAGTGATAGACCCCGCTTCAAAGCTCTTGGAATTTTAACGTTACCCAGTATCTGAATGGTAAAAACAGTTTCATCCCCCCCCCCCTATCCTGTTAAGAAAGCCGCTACTTTTACACTGTGTGAGTATTATTTGCACAAAGTTGGAAAGTAAAATATTCCTAAAACGTAATCAAAGTCTGTTTGATACCGACGGGGACTTCCATGAATATAATACCAGAAACAGCACGACATTACGGACAGACAAACAGCATCTATCAGTTTTTGAAGAAAGTTTACATTATTCAGGAATAAAGCTATTTAATTGTCTTCCTCTCAGCATCAAAAGCGTAAACAGTTACAGCGTATATTTATTAAGAAATGCAAAACTAATTGGTAAATCGGCCTGAGCCAAACTCACATTAGTTCCCTAGAAGATACTGGTTAATTTATGGACTAGTAATATAAATCTTTATTGTCTGTATGTCCAACTGATACTTCACAATTGTTAATTTGATGTCGTCCGCACGATATTTACAGTCACTGAGGAGAGATGCAAGATGAATTCTTCAACACTCTGAAGGCTGATCAGTACAAGAAGATAAAATGCAAATGGTAGTGTTATTTGTGCATTTATGCTATTATTTTTGGAAAAGTTCGTAGTGCTATCAGGGAAGTGAAGTTCACCTTACAATTATTTTTTATTCTTTACTTTATATTTAAGATTTCTTACTTGTGTAATGTTCTGTCAGCCATTCCTATTCTCCCTTATTTACGTATGTAGTTTTCCTTATATTCTCCCCGAACCTATTTTAAGTAACTTCAAATATGTACACGTTAAATTATTCCTTTCCCTATTTATGTCCAGTCTTAAACAACTAGAGTATTTATTTATATTTTATTCGTACATTTGCAAGTAATATCAATTCACTCAGCAGAGGACTAATCGAACTAATAAAATCTAATATACCTATAGTTGAAACTATATCGTTGTACACATTTGGAATCTGTAAAAAATAAAAGCTCACTCTTAGAGTGATGTGAATTGATTAGCATGAATGCTTTGATTTAATCATATGAATATTAATAAAAAGAGATTATGAATTCATAGCTACGTTAACAGAAATCGAACTCACTCAATAAAATGTAATTTTTTTTTCTCAGGGTACTGTGACATTAAATGAAGGATATTACTCTGAATTTGTTCGTTTTACATTTTTAATTTGCATGGTCATAACAGCTGATGCTATTGAACTGACTCAATTTAGAATACTGTCTTTTCTGGAATGAGGGTGACTACTAAGGTGAATAATAATTGTGTAGACATGCAGCATTCTTTTCAAACAACTTTACAAATTCCAACTTCTTTAAAAACACCCTTTTAATCAAAACTCCTCTTTTATCATATATAACGATATTCCCTGAACAAAAGTAATACATAATTTTCACATAAAAAGATCATTGACGTTATTAGATAACATTGTGTCAGCTGGCAAACGTCATCACACCGGGAAGTAAGTAAAAGTCTCTCCGCTGCTCACTGAACCGCTGGATTTGGTTACCGAAAAAATAGTGAGTGAGTTCACTATCGACCCCGCATGCTGATAGCGAAGATTTTTTTTTTCACTACCACGGTCTATTAGGTCAGATCAACTTCCACATTTGAGGTCTGACTCATAATAAAACCTGAATTGTTAAATTTTGCACCTAGTTTCCAAGCTTAAAAAAAAAAAACGTGCCACTGTTCCGGATGTCTTTTAAAAGTCTGTTATGGTTGAGTATATTTCCTTTCACGTCACTAATCCTATCTACACTACCAGCATATTAACAACTTAAACAAATTGCAATTTGAACTCCAGTGACCAACTTTAATTTCAACAAAACATCGGTTTGTTATATTTACCAAATATACACCTTCGTAGCTTAACATTAAATGTTTTTCAAAGAACGTAATAAATAACTCAGAGAGCCCTTGGTTTCAAGTTTTGAGAGGAGTAATACGGCTTCAAATGGCCTAACGTCGGTCTTTAAAAAGATTATTGAAGACTTGAGACCTGCACTGTAACGGGTGATAGGAATCGTACAATTTAAACAGTAGGAGACCATTTAAAGCCAAAGACGCATAATTCGATCGGCTGGGCTTAATGGCTTCCTTACTCGTACATAACCCCTGAGTATCTGTTATTTTTGGGGAAACACTGATAAGGTACCGATCGGACGGGTAATTCATCTGTGAGTTCAATTTCAGAATACCGACCTTTCACAGTAAAAATTTCTTATTACTCAAATTCGGTTACTTCCATATCGAACTACTGAGACATCCTAAACGTCCCTGTTCAACAACTTCCCCCAACACCAACTCTCTTTCCTCCTTCATATAGTTAACGCCATAGTATTTAAGGTTTATCCAGGACGAAAATTAACATTCCCTTTCTTCGTCAAAACAAAATTTAAATTTTCGCCTCTAAAGAAATATTTTTATTTCAGTTATATTCATGAAATTAATGGATATAAGAGGAGATACTAACTCATTAACCACATAAAAAACATTGATCCCACGAGTATTTATCAATCTTCACATGACACCACTTACTTTCATTAATTAAATTCCTTCTTAATTAAATTTAAACGTTTCTAATTTTGGAACACTTTATCGAACGTTACGACATCCTAGGCCCGCTATCTACAATATCCCTTACAAGTTTCCAGACTGCTTATTTTGATGAATGTTTAATTCAGGACATCTGCTTCTGACATGTTCTTCTCTTTTACAATTATAACAAGTATTGTCATTGTTTATTTTGAACTGCTTTCGATGGACACGCTCATTACTGAATCAAGAAGTCGTGGGACACCCTCGACCAGAACTACGAATAGTAGTCTCAAACTGTTGTTGTTCTTTGGCAAATAATTCTTCAGATATCACATCCACAATTCTCAATAGCTCCTGAAAAGACACAGGCCTTTCGGTAAACCAAAAAGGCTGTAAATTCTGCAGAATAATTTTAATAATCTTGTGAAAAATGTCTAAATATATTTCCTCTGTATATATCTCTAATACAGTCCGAGAAGGATTATCAGAGTTTCTGAAATCTACGCGTTACATATTTCCTTAAGAATTTTACTTTATATTTCTCGGGAATAATTAGCTCCACCAAAAGCTGTTTCTGTTGATCCCAGATCCATTCTTCCAACCTAGCTTGACCAAACATTTCTAACGCTCTTCCTGATATACAACACATAAACTGTTGGTCGGACACCAAACGTAACTCGTACAATGAAATTAATTTCATCAGAAATTGTAAAGAACCCCTCGGATCACCTTCCTTAAAATGAGGGATTACCATAACTAATTCCATTAGCGAATAAAAAAGATAGCCAATACACACAAAAGAAGGGTAATATAAATACCACACAATTGTTCTGGGATTCTTGTACCTTTCGTCACGTGCAAAGAGAAGCCTTGAGAAACACAACTGCACTGGTCAGTCGACAACACATGTAAGCTAAAAAAAAATTCCATTATCATTTTCAATTTCGACTAATCAAACATTTACCACCAAAATAGCAACAATTGAGAATTACGCTATTATATTTCCATTTCTCTTGAATCTACAGATTCCTTAGAAACAAGAACATTTTTATATCTTCCAGTAAATTGGTTAGATAATAACATAACCTGTGTTACATCTTCATGTCGCGCCCGGGATGCATTTATTTCGTCGTCTCCTCTCTGCTTCATGTATTCTGTATTCTCAATTTCTGGATAAAGGCCTCTTTCGACAGATCATGCAGCCAATTCACCCTAGCCATGACGTCACATGAAACAAAATCAAACACCAAGATTTCTGAGGATTCATATAAACATTTTTTTTATATAAACAGCAACAAGCCATCTTGTCTTTTAAGAACATCATAAATAATAAATATTTAATATATTACCTTTTTTTGTTAACTAAGCTCTGCTACCATTTGTTGAACTAACTCAATGTTAAATACTGTCATTCTTTGAGCGAAAGCAATAAATAAGGTGAATAATAATTGTGTAGAGATGCATAATTATTTTCACACAAGCAAAACTCCTCTTTGAAATTAAACAAAGATATTCTTAGAACAAAGATAATAAATAATTTCCACAAGAAAAAGATATACAAATTTTAAATATTGTTCACAGATTACATTGTATCAGCTGGCCAAAGTCGTGACACTTTTAGCTGAATTTAAAAGTCATCAGATGTTTAAAGAAACGCTGGATTTGGTGACAGAAAAAATATTTTTCGGTTCACTAAGAATATGATTTGCGTCATATACAAGTTTTTATTAATATCATTACAGTTAGATGTTTGGCCTAGAAACATTTATTACGACGGTTTATATGCTATTTTTGTCAATTGTAAAACAGGGGGATTCAAAATTAATATGGGGTGGGGATTAAAAACGTCTGTAACTGTTTTATTTGAATGAATAATTGGATAATTACAGAATGGGATTAATTGAAAACATTGGCTATTGTAATGTATTTGTTTTTATTGTGGGGCTTAATAAACCTTACCTATTTTATATTTATATACAGATTTAGAGATGATTCTTACCGTCAAACTACAATGTTAATCTTGGGAATGAGAATTTAGGTATAAATGTTGGGAGCTGGAAACAAATCTCTGTCGTTTTCGTTTTATTTTTTTAACTGCCAGTTTACTCCCACTCCTAGAGTTATGTCGTTAGGGGTTGAAATTAGTCACTAGCAACGTGGACAGTAAGAGTATCAATATAATCGTTCCAACAACACCCCCCCCCCCCCCTACCCATAACGCTGCTAGAGTAGCCTTAACTCCACAGTGCTTGTTCCGGGATAGTAAGTAAGATGTCTGAAATTATTCCATGTGTTAATTACCAACATTACAATAGAGTAATGTATAATAAGATAACCAATATATCAAGTATCAGTCATACAAACGCGATTCGGGAAAGTGCCCCTTTGAAGAAGACGACTTTCTTATAATAGAATTTCAAGAAAAATGACTCCTCGGAGTATTAACCTCTTCGGAAAACGCCAACAGGGAATAATGTAATGATAAGAGTTCCTTATATTTTACGACGATGGATGGAAAGAAAATCAAGCTCTGTTCCCAAGACAATATTTTTAAAACAAAAACTAATATGATAAAATTTGCGTCTGTTTGAAAATAAAGAATAAGGAATAAACTACCATTTATTATTGAAATAAAAAACTCGTACGGCATCAGAAGGCACCACCTGTCTCTACTTTTTAATAAACCCACTTTTAAATCCCTGCCTAAGCTATTAAAAAGGAATTGCAAACAAGTGAATTACACTCATGTATTCTGTTTCTCTAATATATATTGTAGAGATCACAAATGTGTAATTAAATACTTCATTTGAATTATTTCTTTAATTATAATAAACAGCATTGTTTGGCGCGAGAATGAAGGGACAATAACGGGTGCTACGAATTGTTTATTTTTTAGGGTAACAAGCTACATGAGGATAATCCACATGGTGGCAACTCCTCTTTAATAGCATAAGAAGGGATTTGAAAGGGGGGTGTGGAAGGGTAGAGGAAGGTAGCCAAGGGTTAACTAGGGCCCCTGGGAAATGGTTTAAGGATCCTACCCGGCAATTCGCCTTAAAGTGATGCAGGGAAAACCGTTGAAAAGCCTGCATCAGGTAGGTCGGGCATTTGGTACTTGTCCCACGACCTTCCGTTGGCGTGAGAGGGGTTAGCTGTGGGGTCGCAGCTTTCCCCTCGCCGTGCCTTGACTGGTTTAGGAGGCAGCTGGCCGACTATTCCAATAGGAATTGTTGTCGAGAAAGCGTATATATGACGCTAAGAACTTTTGACAGAAAGAGAGTGTGTTCTGGGAGCCTGAGGATGTACTAACAGTAAACACAGCGTGTGTTTGTGAGAGAGAGCAGCAGGTAGTCAGAAAACTCGGATATTAAGAGAGCAGTGTGAGTGTTTGATATAGTTAGTAATGTGTATTATAGGAGTATTACGAGAGTCTGTGGTGGTCGAATTCAGGATTAAAGGGATTCTCCGCCGCTAACTGAGTGTGACAATACGTATGACAGCAAAGCAAAGCACAATCTTGTGGTCACAGCTATAATACTTTCTAACTCCAAGTTCCATCAACACAACTTAAATATTGTCCGAAACATTTTAATCTCCAATGATATCCCTTTAAATATTATTATTTAACTCATAAACAGCAGATTGAACAAAATCAAATATCCTACAGTCACTCGTCCCCGAACAAATGAAAAATTTTTTTTCTGGTTTTCCCTTATTAAAAATTTTTACATCACAAATTCATCCAAATAATCAAATATTATCAAATATACATCATTTACAGATCAAATAATACTCTTTCCTATCACAAGGACCCACTTGACATCTACAGCAAACATTGTGTTGTTTCCAAAATGCCTTGCTCTAATTGTAATTCCTGCTACATTGGGCAAACAAAACGTTCCCTTAATACACGTATCAAGGAACATATATCTAATATAAAACTTTCTAATAATAAACAATCTGTAGTATACAAACATATAATCAATTCTAAACAATACATTTGATTTGCAAAATGATAAGATTTTAGAAATTGACGGCAGGTACAATTCCAGACTCATTTCAGAGATGCTTCACGGTAAATCAAACATCACAGCTGTACAAACAGACATTATGAAACTCAACAATTGCTAGGCTAAACCTTCTGTTTTTCTATTGGTGTTGCTCTCTTATTGCTACGCTAACCCTTCGGCTCTCTCATTTTCATTGCATTTTCGTCGATTTTGAGTTTTGTCAACAAACGAGTGAAGTTGTGTCGCTCTAGGCTCTTCTTCGCATGTGAAAAAAGTATCCCAGAAACGTTATGTGCTATTCATATTAATACGTTTTTCTCTGAATTGACTATATTTCTTTTTCATTGTTTTTAATCAGACGTAAATTTTTCATTTTTTGCCAGATTTATATAACTTTATATAAGTAATAGATTTATATAACTAATAGTTTTTGTTATTAGTATAAAATATTGTTAATATAAATTTAAATTCATTTTTTGCATTTTTAATTTGGTGAAAATTGCAAATCACTGTCTTTATTAGAGACTCTATAAGCGAAATTTAGATTTTCATAAAAGCTGAGCTATTTATTTAAAATATAAAATATAAATTAAACAAAAAGCAAATTTGTCAAATAAATAATCGTTTGTTATTTCTTTTAAAAATTGTGGTTTAATTTCGATTTCCTTCCTATATTCATTTAATTAATCTTGAGAATATTACAATATATAAATTAGAGTAACAGACTACATGAGGGTAATATATATATATATATATATATATATATTGTAGTGAATAACAACCTTAAGTGGCCGCCCTTGTGTCCGCGGGCCTGAGGAGGAATACATTAAACGTGCACGTGTGCTTGCCCGAGAGGCCAAAAGAAATTGCGGGTACAGGTCCCTTTTTTTGCATCGTTTTGAGGTCGGAGTACGAATAAATACTCCGAAACCGGGTGAAAGTAGGACAGACGCAGGCAGACCGAGAGAGTCTAGAGGGTGGAAAATTAAGGCGAGCGGGAAGCAACAAAAGTTTTGGAGAGAGGGGGGCCGAAGAAGAGGTGTTGCTTACGACGAGACCAGGTGACCCACTGCAAGTCGGCTGACGCCACAAGTAAAGTAAGCATCACAATTTTGGTAAAGTGCCTTCAAAAGTAGAATTTTTTACACAGTGCGGAAATAGGCTCTGTTCTTGAATAGCTACCGAACCGCCCACATTACCCTGTTGAGAAGGAAGACTTTATAACCAAGCCGGAGCTAATGTTAATTTTTTTGCAGACCAATGTATATCTGCTGGCACCCAATAATATTTTTTTAATGTATTTGGTATTTTTGTATTTTCTTGTAATAAAGTTTATTTTTTAATATTAAGCAATAAAAGGCTAATCATTACAATATATATATATATATATATATATATATATATATATATATATATATATATATATAAGAGGGAGAGATATTTAAGTCATATTTAAAAATGGTTTCTTTTTTTAATGTACAAATAAATTTCAATTATGAGTACCGGAGAAAATAATAATTTGAAACAGGTAAACAAACCATGATTTCTCTCTCTATATAAATATATATATATATATACTTTACATAAACAATTGTTCAGTTAAAACACAATAACAATTTTTATTACTCTTTGTTTAATAGATGTGAAAAAAATATTAAAAATGTCACACCAATATAATTTACTTTAAGTATCTATCTATTTAAAATTCTGTTAACTCTGCCTTAGGAGTACAATCAACCATCTAATATACATGTGAGCATGAAATCGTATCCTCAGGGTTGGTTTGGTTGACAACTCTTTGTTACTTGCTATTCGTTAATTTTCCACTGGGATTCCTGTACGTATTTGATACATTTTTACTTTTAATAAATATGCATTTAAAATATAACGATAATTTAACGTTATTGGTAGAGTGCTGCAGATTTAATATTATGTCCGCGAGCTCTTATTTTCTATAAGGTAGGCAACACTTTATACTTGATGCATGTGCAGCTACATAATCGACTCTTTATTATCATCAAAAGAGTTTAAATATCTAGATAAAATAGCTATTTATTCAGGAAAATTAAGAGAAATCTATATCGTAAAAACAGGACAAAATATTTCATCCCGTGTTTGGGACTTCCTTAAGTGATGAATTAAAAATTTTCAGAGCTGACAGGAGCCACGTTATATCAGTGCTCTGTGTTATTGAGCATTAATCGACGGATTAGACAATTCGTAATTTTCAGGTTGGTAGTGCAGATTTTTTTAACATATGTAACAGGAGCGCGCGTCACATTTCTTGGTGGTCTAGTTATGTGTCTTTCTTTGCAGGAGGTAACCCCTCTAGACTCATTTCGTCACGGACGCATGCTTTAGTTTCCGACATCAACATTTTGGAAGGCAGATTTATATGACAGATACGTCATATCGGTGCGTACAAAAATTATATATGAATATTTCCGTATTTACTTATTAGCCATGTTAAAAGTTCTTAAGATTCTAATTTAATATTTTATTGAATTTAACAGAAGTAATACATTTCAAAATTAATTCAGGAAATTTGATTGTGAGCCTGGTAGTTGCTGCTGTATCTAAAATAGACTTACACTAGGAACGTTATAAATGATAGTCTGTTCACTCTGAAAGGGACGATCGCCCTGACGGCTGACAAATCCACCCTCCAGCACATTGTGCAAAATAAACAGCGCCCTTGTGGTGCCATTTTGACCCGGGACAGCCTGTTTACTTTGGCTGTTCCAGAGTACTGGGCACATTTCCTTTAAAGTCGCTTCTTCTGGATTCGCTCATCTCTTTGTGCGAACTCTCTCCCTGGAGACAGGGCCACTGCTGGTATCAGCGGAAATGAAGCGTTTCCGGGGAACTAGTGCCTCAGCCTCTGAGGTCGCCATTAGCGCTGCTTCCCCTCAGGGAGGAGCTCTTCTACGCACTCTTTCACACATAGAGCCGTATGCATCACGAGGGGCGCTTTCAGTTTATCTCTCAACGAAACTCCTGTGGGTCTCTACGAAACCTGGCGTGGTAAGCGCTTTCGTCTCGTTAATTACCAAGCGTTGCTATTTCGAAACCGTACGATGCCATTAAAATTGAAAAACTTCATTCTGAATATAATACTATGAGAATCTACCATGACACATGTTTTAATTATTGCCTTGTACGGTTTTTAGTGCATAATGATTGAATAATAAATAAAAATATGTATGATCAAAGTATTTACCATGTAATATTTCTTACAGTCAAATATATTTTACTATTTCATTTTAACAAAACATTTTAGAAAAAAATCATGGGACAAGTAAGCCTGCGAGAGGATTTCTCGCAGGTGAACCTTCCCAGAGAGCTCTGGCGGGGGCTACCTTTGGGGATGCTCTCACATCTCTCTGTTTTTTTGTTTTTTTTGAACTAAGGTTCCCACATGCCGAGGCACCTCGGTCTGTTTTGAGAGGTGTATGTTCCGGGGTCGCAGACCTTGGGCATACGGCAAGAGTTGTCCGCTATTCCTATTGGAATAGTCGGCCAGCTGCCTCCTAAACTGGTCGAGGCTCGGAGAAGAGAATGCTGCGTCCCCAAAGCAAACTCCTCTCCCGCCATCGGAAGGGCGTGGGACAAGTACCCAATGCCCGACCTACCCGATGCAGGTTTTTCTAGGGTTTTCCCTGCATTTGTTTAGGCGAATGCCGGGTAGGATCCTTAAAATATAGCCTTGGGTCCCTAGTTAACCCTTGGCTACCTTCCTCTACGCTTCCGCATCCCCCTTTCAAATCCCTTCCTATGCTATTAAAGGGGAGTTGCCCAACGTGGATTACCTTCATGAAGCCTGTTGCTTCCCCCCCCCCCCCCGAAAGAATAAAATCATATAAATGTATTTATATACTCAAAAAATTACAAAATATAGTGTTAAGAATTATTTATTAAACAATATAAAAGATTTAATGCTACAAAAATGTTAAGAGAATCGAATTAGTTGTGTTTTCGGGGCGCTCAAAAATTACATGCCATAGTTTTGTTATCATCATGCCTGGGAAAGGAAAAAATATTGTATCAACCTATAATATGTGAGAAGTAAAGTAGATACTTAAATAGTTTATTTAAAACGGGTTAAGATAATTTAACCATTTGAAAAATGAAATTAGAAATTGTGATATTGTTAGTAAACGTCAGACTGGTTTAAAAAGATTAATTTTATTTCATTAAAAATTGTACGTGACGTGTCTAAAAATTTCAAAAATTATGTGGCTAACTAAATAAATTAATATAGAATAAAATAAGTTGAAATAAATTATTAAAAATCTATGACTGTGAAATCGTTGTCATTTTACTCACTCAAGAATTTAGTATGAAAATTATTACCATATAAAAGTACCATTTAAAAGTAATCATTTTTAATTACCAGGAAAACATTTCAATGTTATGTGTTTTTAAATATATATAAAATAAATAATGTTAATACAAGGTTATAATTTACTGGAAAAAATTGAAAATATATCTTTAGACTTATATATTTTGTATGAAGTATTTTAAAATACGTATGGGGGGAAATGCTAAATATCCTAATATTATACTAGACATGCTTTGTTTAAGAAAATTGTTACAGAAAATCGCGGAAAATATTTTTGTTTCCCCGTCCTCAGTAATCTAATCTATTTTCATTATAAAACTCCCGGTAAACTGTCCGAAATGTCGGTTGTTTATACTTACCACTTCCCGTATCATAGTACTATTGAAAATTTAATCTTTAGAATTATTACCATATTATTAAGTATTTTAAATCATTGTAGGTATTTAGAAACCAACATCTTCAAAATGGGTTATTTATTTTAAAATGTTTCTCTATTCCCTTAATGTATCTCTTGAAAAGCCTATTTGGTGCGTATCGGTAATAAATATCGGCATGTTATTCATCCATTCGTAGCCAGAAGCGAAACCTTTCCTTTGAAATGGCTTCAAAACATTTTCCGCCCAATTGTTGGATGTGTCAGGTGCATCGCTTCCCAGGGCACGATGTTTATAAAGGCGTACATTATAACGCCGAGGTGTGTCACACATTTTCAGTATTATACGTTCGATCCATGTAATATGTTTTCAATTTGTAAAAGTGCAACACTACATCATAAATCAATACATTCAACTATATCCATTTAAAGTGCACTGTACTATATTTTTTAAAAAAACTAATACGCATACAGAAGCAGAACAGAATTTAGTAGGAAAAAATTACTACATTTAATTAATTAAATCTCAATAAAAGTCATATCTATGTGAAAAAGTCATGTGGTTTGGAAGGTATTTTCAAGAATTTTGATCACTAAGTTAGAAACAAAGAGATTATACATAAAAATAGCTTCAATCTACATAAAGTGGAGTAAATTAAGAATAAAAATTACTTCAATATACATAACATGTTTAGAATACATTAATAATTATTTCCGTTGATTGCTATATAGTTCCGTTATTAGAAGATTTTTTTGGAATAGTGATGATTCCTACGTATTAGAATTCGTAATATTTCAAGTATGTTTTTTCCTAAACCAATTTGTGGTGTGACGAAAAGTACCGTGTAGACTGCAAATCATATGGAATGTGCGAACCATCTTAAATTTTCCTGAAATTTCAAAATAATGGGTTACATCAATCAAATGTTGTGTCGACCGGCGGAAACCATGAGTTGGGGATTTATGAGCAAGATGGTGAAAATCAACTTCATCGTCGAGCCAACGAAGTCAAAGTGGATGGCATTTCTCTAGGTGGGGAGGAACGATACATAAAATGCTAGAGAAAATGGCTAAGGAGGCTTCGTCTTGTAGTTGGACACGGCGACACGTTAGGGTTGTTTTGCTTACACGCATCGAAACACATTGTAGAGAAACGGGACCAAATGTTTACGTCCCATAGCACTTTTTGACGTTGAGTGGCAGCAACAAGGAAACAGGACTACGATACTGGATGAAAAATGTATTAGAGGAAGCCATTTTCTATTTTCCTGAAGGCGCCAATAACCGGAAAATATTTCAAGAGAATGCCGAAGTTATTGCAAGCAAACCTTGCGGTTTATCGTTTATAACATTTGTAATAAAATTTAATTCTATTATGATTTTTTTTAAGTTCTTCAAAATCCATGATTTTAATAAAGAGTTAATATATTACATTTTAAAGTGGTGGCACGAACTCCATAAATTAGGAAAAATTTATTAATTAAATTTTAAGTAACTTTTAATTTTAATATAAAGTAAATTGCTATTCTAGATAAACTTGCTTCTAAGTTATTAAAACTCTATCAATAAACCAGACAAAGTTGGATGAACTTCTGTAAGTTTTCATTAGCCTGTTACTTAATTGTAATATGAGTATGCTCATAACCTGTCTCC
This sequence comes from Zhengitettix transpicula, assembly GCA_037074705.1. NCBI lineage: Eukaryota > Metazoa > Arthropoda > Insecta > Orthoptera > Tetrigidae > Zhengitettix > Zhengitettix transpicula. The sequence goes on along the minus strand of CM073593.1, from coordinate 18,371,857 downwards.
TCTAATTTTCATGTAATATCTAACGTATGTTATGGAGTGAGCCTGGTCAGACACAAATGACGTCATAGCACCGCAGGAATAGGGAGAAGTAATTGCAAGACGCCCGTAACGTCGAAACATTCCGCAATACGGCCGTAAGCAGATGTCGCGCCGCTGAAACTTGTGTCATTAGCATGTCTCTTGGTCGGAATTGTGGCTATGACGAGGGGAGGCAGGTGTCATCAGTCACGGAAACTGCTACTCACAGGAGATAACGCCTCCTCTCGAGTCTTCCATCATGCTTATTAAGGACTCGTGTGCCGCTAGTCTGCTCTGATTAATCCAGTTTACGTATCTATGAGCGCCGTGAGGATCAAATTAAACAGTGCGGTACACGGAATAATGGTTCTGCTTATTGGGTTGTCATTTGTGCACTCAAGAAATTCTTTCATTAGAAGCTAAAGCGTTGTGTAAATAAATTATTTTTTACATATTTTTGTTTCTTAATATTTCAGAGGAATAAAACCTCTATATTTAGGAAATAGATTTTTCTTAGTATTCAATTTTAGTAAAAAACCAATTATTATTATTTAAAGGACCGTTTTAAACCAGCATTAAATTGTCTTGTACATCTGACAAAAATAAATTAAGAACTGAAATGTGACATGTTATCAGTAAATAAAATATTGGTCAAAGGCTTTTCAATAATCTAGTTGTCACACATTTTTTTAAAAGTACTTCAATATTTTAACTGAAATATGCTTTAAGGTTTCTATTATGACATAGTATAGTTTATTTTTAGTTATAGGGCGTGTATAATTTATAGCTTTTAATGTAATATTTTGGAAAATAAAGCACTAGTCATTTATAGGTATTATTTTTACGTATGTTTTATACGAGCAATAGAATACTGTTACTTTTCACCAAATCTTATAAAGGGGCAAAGAATGTAGCTCTGGTTTATTTAGTATCCATGAAGAAATTTTAGATCATAATATTAATTAATAAGGTTTCGGCAGCTATTTACTTTTTGGAAAAAGTATTGTTATCTGATCAAGTCCCAAATTAGGACGAGTCGTTAATTGCATAGACTATTTGGCTGTGTATATATATATTGTAGTAATTGGTAATTAAGACATTGTTCTAATTGGAAAGTTGGATTGTAGAGGACTCATTATTAGTGGATATAGAGCGGACGCCGCAACAATCCGGCAAGGTAAAGAAAACATTGTTGAGAGAGTTTACGCACTCAAAATCTACGAGACGAAGAGAACAGTCGGGAAGTAAGCAGCGAGGAGAAAAGACCAAAATTCCAAGGCATAAAAATTTGAACAGTACAGTCGGTCAGCAGACAGCGAATAGAACGGACGAAAATAACTCATTGAAAGTTTTACAGTCGGCAGTCAGAACGAAAGATTGTGGTCCAGTCACAAACATGCTTTCAGTTATTAAAAAGTAAAGCAATTTTCAGACAAACCAATGAAGTCCATTGTCAACTAAAGCCACGAGATCTACAAATCCAGGTTGCAGTAAAGCATCGAGAACCAACCAATTTGTGTTAAACCAACTAACAAACAACGCCAATTAGAGTCTGTGAGAACTTATAATCAGTGATGTCCCCAAAATTGTGCACGAAAAACTAAAAATGAGACCTGGGCGGCCGAAAGTAGAGAAAAACTTTAAAATCATTTGTAAACCGCGTTTAAAGGATAAAAATCAGATCGTTCTTTAATTATTTAATTATCGATTAAATGAGATTCTTAATTCTTGATAAAATTGAAATTGTTAAATTCAATCTTTAGTATTATTTCTTCCACGACAAATTTCGTCTATGTTCAGACGCATTTGATTTCTATAAAAGGTAAATGTAATTTTGATTATTTAAATTCTGCCATTTATCAAACCCAGATCAAGACCCTGAGATCCCAAATATTTTGTGTAAAATATAATTGTTTTTAAATTTGGCACAATAAATTTTGTTTGTTCTTTAAAGTTATTAGTGTATTTAATTTAAGCAACATTCATATATTATATTTAATTATTACAATATATATATATATATATATATATATATATATGTATATATATATAAGACAGTTGTTGTGAATAGTGATACAGAAAACAAAAATATGTTTCTCTGTAAAGTAATAACAGAATAATATTTTTATTGACTATGTACAACAATTAATTACATTATTTACAATTACATTATTTACAAGCCTACCTGTAAAGAAACGACAATTAAAGTTTACTATTATCAGTTCTTTACGAATTTTGTTTAAAATCTATCTTGTTTATAATTCTCCTTCGTAAGCTCTTTTAATAGCCGTCAGATAGAGAGTTGATTCCGGAACAACTGAAGAACAAACAGCGCGCGGAGCACGAGGAGCGCTGCATCTTTAAAACTGAAGAATGTATACTTTCTTTATATATATATATATATATATATATATACTAGCTGACCCGGCAGACTTCGTACTGCCTCAATCGATAAATAAAAGACCTAAACTTTTGTATAAATTAATTTTAAAACAAACAAAACGTATTGAATAAAAAAGCATTTTTTTAATGAAGCATGAAGTTTTATTATTATTTTCGACACATCATGTTGCTTACTTAAAAAAACAGAGTTTTCCTGAAATATTGGCTATTTATAAGGTTTAATTTTTTATTAACAGACACACACTGTTATGATACAGTTTGTTAATCAATTTAAAGCTTTCTCAGAAAATATATTTTTTGTTTTGTTTTGTGGTGCGTAAATAAACAAAGAAGACGGTTTTCCGACGCGCGAACACGCGACGTATAATTGTCCATGCGCGAAACAGGGAAACTCCAAGTTGATTCCGCAAACTTCTAAAGACTGTCCTTGCGATTTATTTATTGTCATCGCAAAGGCCAGACGTACTGGAAATTGTAAGCGTTTAAAATCGAATGGTAAATCCGTTGGAATCATCGGTATTCGCGGGATCAAGACATCCTCTCCTTTGTATTTTCCTTTTATGATTGTTGCCTCAATGACGTTATTCATCAGCTTTTTCACAGCCAGTCTTGTTCCATTGCATAGTCGAGGTTGATTAATGTTACGCAGCATGATGACAACTGATCCTACTTTTAACTGCAAATTGTGAGGTGGTAATCCAGGCAATTCCAGTGAATTTAAAAACTCCGTGGGATAGTTGACTACGTCATCCTGGTTCATAACGGTGTCGACTGATTTGAAGGAAACCAACTGTCCTGGAAGAAAATTCTGAATGGTCACATTGAGATCCTCGACAACTTTATTTTTCGCTGCCAATATTGCTCGTTCACCCAGCCAATTATGGTTATTGAACTTTTGCGCTATATCTGGGAAAACACGCTGAATACGCTCCTCTTTTGAATCTGTGATGTGACAGAAATCTGTGGGTAATGTGATGAATCCGGTCGAGGTGTCCATTGCAACTTTATTATTTCGAATATCTAACAACTGCTTCGCTAACACATTTGCAGTTTCATCATGTTGGAAAAATACTCGCATGTTAGTTGTTAATTGGAGTGTCTTTACGTACTGCCACAAATTCGATGATTTTAGGCATGCATTTAGTTCCTCAGCAACAGTTGATCGGGGAATAACTGGAAGAGTCTGACGAAAATCACCTGACAACAGAATCATGGCCCCACCAAAAATATTTTGGTTGTCACGAAGATCTTTCAATGTTCTGTCCAGCGCCTCCAGTGACCTCTTATGGGCCATTGTGCATTTATCCCAAACAATTAATTTGCATACCTGTAGGATCTTGGCCATTGCGCTATCTTTGGCGATGTTGCAAATTGGTGTTTCGGTGATTTGCATGTTTAATGGTAATTTCAAGGCAGTTCGTCCGCCTTCTAGCAGAGTCGCAGCTATTCCAGATGAAGCCAACGCTAGAGCAACATCATTTCGCGATCTGATCCTCGCCAAAAGCAATGAAATTAAGAACGTTTCACAAAAGTAAAGAAAGTTCTCGCGCACGTTGGTTTATTACATTTTTTGTCGCGTTCGCGATTCACTTTTGTTTATTTTCGGAACGCGACATTAGACCCTCCAAAGCGCACGCGAAGACTATTTTGATAGATATGATTGTATTTGAACTTTATGCAGCGGTAATAAATTGCAAATTGACTCTTTGACGTTAGGAACACACCTAAATTGCTTAGACAACAGTGTTTGTATGGGAAATAGAAAAAGGCTGTTTTTAGGGTTTTCCCGGAAATTATTCGATTTTTTCTCGCCTTTTAAACCTTCCCTATACCTCCACGAACATTTCAAGACTAAGATAAGATAAATCCGTTCAGCCGTTCTCGAGTTTTAGTAAGACTAACGAACAGCAATTCATTTTTATATATATAGATAGATAATATAAATGTTAAATAAATGTCAATATTAAGTTTTTAATATTGATTTTAAATTGTTTCAAGTAACTAAAGGATGAAGTGAGGGAATTACAGAAATTGGTAAAGGAATGCTGAGAAGTAAGGGTTTCCTCATCGCAAGATTCTTGACGAAAGACATTAATACTCGTACAGGGTCCCATACTTCCACGTTATGGAATTTCAATCGGCCCTGAGTGAACGGCTTCGCGAGTCTGTCACATTTTTTCGCGGTTCAGTGATGCGCACGTCCGATGACAGTCTCGTGGCGTGACGCGAGAGTTCCACTCGGGATGCGACGAGTTGTAATACGAACCGTGACAATCCTGCGCTATGATGCCAAACCTAAGCGGATTACGGACTCCAGGGGATTGCTTTCAATTCCTCGCCTTGTCTCCGCGTCGGATATCGCACTGACCCGCGAAATGGATATGCATCTAAAGCGAAAACGACAATACCAGGCAATTGTGCTCGACTTCATCCAGTGCGCAATACTCCAGCCTCTATATTACCTTCTATGTCTATTGGTCTTCAATACGATTTATTGCTCAACAACACCATCCTCTTCGTCATAAATTAAATCATTTCTTTGACGTGAAGAAAATTGATGAGTATAACATAAAAATGATAAAAACAATGTAAATGTAAAGGAATATTATGCTCTAAAATCAAAACTGGAAAATGTAATGGATAATATATGGTTTCCACACGTAATTTAATAAGTATTAAGCCAACCCTAACAATAATAATAGGCCTTTCATGACTTTACTCGCCGATTCAGGAGAAATTTTTTGTGCAAATGGCCATTAATATTATCATAATAATCGGTAACTCAAGATCTCGAATAAATGTACCCACTATATGCTATAGCCTATGGTTCAGCTACAGTCGACTGGATGTTAAAATAATTTCATTGTTCAAAAGAGCGAAGTTACACATGATTATTTCAACATATTATGCCGAAGGTTATTTAAAATGATTCGTGAATTTAAATTGTCAAAAAAATGTGTAAGGGTTGCATGTCTTGTAAAATACGTCAAAGTCAGTTAACTTCATATATAAGAATTAAATTAAAATATACATTGTTAATAATTGTATTCAGCTCTTACTAGTGTTGAAAAAGAATACCATTAGTAGCCCGAATAGTTTTGCGACCTTAATAAAAGCCATGAAGTCGTACAATTTAAATATTCTTTTACTATTTTTCAGTTATTTTGTTGATTACAACATGTAATTTATTATTTACTATATATTCAGGGAAAAGTGTAGTAAAACAGGAAGGGCGTATATAATATATATATATATATATATATATATATATATATATATATATTGTAATATCAATTAAAGAGGGCATTAATTGTTTTAATATAATTGGATTGTTAGCGGCACGAGTTTTTAAAGTATAAATCACGGCACTTTATCGGCTATTGTTGCCGGGAAATGCGCGCGAGTAGGAAGTTAGTCTGCGTCGAGAACTGAAGCGTAAAAGGAGTCACGGGAACTGAAAACGTAAAATGTGGATGCTGATCTAAAAGTATGAATAGCGCGGTCCAAGAAGCCCAACTGCGAGATCTATTAGTTTACATAAAACGCGAGTAAACAGTTTTGACGGAGAGACTCAAATAATAATCGCAAAGTTGGAAGCAAAAGGTTTTGATTCACCCAGACTGAACTAAATTTCGCATAGAGGCATCAAGGAGACCTATGTCCGAAAGCTGACTGAGGGGCGGCTGATCCAAAGTTCCAGGTGGCAGAGAACGAGAACATTGAACGCGTGTATTAAAAATTTAATGTGTAGAATCAGAGAATAATGGTCTTTTTAGTGAGTGTTGTCCTCAAGCTCCATGAATCAGATCTGGTACCAGAAAAACATTCGTGAGTACAAAACAATTATTTAAAATCTGTAAACGAGGATTAAATGTAGAAGTCAGATTTCGTTCGTTTTTCTTTTCTTTTAGTTTCTTTCATTCGTTTATTTTCGTATTGTATTAAGTTAGCTTCAATGAGTTTGAATTCTTAATGTTAGTTTATTAAATTGGATTGTTCTTAATATCAAACCCAGTAATGACCCTCAGAAGAAGAGAATTTCGACGTATTTGATTGTGAATTATAAAGTTGTATTTTTCGTAGAACGCCACGAATTGGAAAAATGAATTTAAATATTTGTTTGTTAACTTGATGAAATTCGGCGCATAAAGTAGGGATTACAATTTGTACTTTTAAAGAATAAATTTTTAAATCTTAATAATTTTGTTAATAAATTATTTTAATTAAGACCACCTTTTAATTATTACAATATATTGTATAGATTACAAATGTGTAATGAAATGCTTCATGAAAATTATTTATTTATTTATTGAGACCAGAACATTGTAAAGAACAGTATTGTTTGTCGCGAGAATGCAGAGACGATAATGGGTGCTACAAATTGTTTTCGAAAAAGCTTATATAAGTCGCTCAGAAATTTGTATAGTCAGAGTGTGTTTGGGAGCCTGCGGAGAACTCAGATATTCAGAGAAAAACGGTGTTTGGGAGCCTGCGGAGTACTGATATATTCTGAGAGCAGTTTATGTGTTTGGAGGTCTTGTCGAAACAGTCAGAGTGCAGTCCGAGAGCAGTGAGTGTTGTGAGAAACAGTCAATAAAAGAATTCAGTAAAGTATAGACTAAACTCATCAGTTTTTCTATTAAAGATTATTCACAGCAAACTGAGCGTGACAATACGAATTAAGCAAAGTATAAAACGCCAAAATGCTGGAAAGTGGATCGAGAATAAAATCAGTGCTATGGCCTGTCTATGAAATTTAGTGTTCTATAAAAATTAAATAATCACGTGTGTACAAACCAGAGCAGCTCTAAATAAATGTTATGTAAAAAACTCACTTATGTAAACATTTACGTATATAGCGTTTACCGCAAGATTTAAATGAATTTTCCATCTTTATATAACTTTTCGGATTTCTAATAGTTTTTGTTATTGGCATAAAATTTGATTTCTTTCCTTTGTCTAGTTAAATTTGGCTCTTCAACGAGGAGCTTGTTCTTTAATATCTTTTTTCACTACTATATATATATATATATATATATATATATATATATATTAAAACTGATTACAGGCCATTAATTATTTTAATATAATTGGATTGTTAGCGGTACATTTCTTGAAAGCAACATTCACGGCTCTATGTTGGCAATAATTATGGGAAACCGCGCGCTCATACAAAAGTCAGTCCGGCGAACGTTTAGAGAGAGAGAGAGAGAGAGAGAGAGAGAGAGGAGGCTGACCTAAAAAGTACGAATAGCGTGGTCCATGAAGCTCAACTGCGAAAACTATTAAATAGTTCTTGACGGAGAGACTCACGATATAAAATCGCAAAGTGGAAGCAAAAGGTTTGCACCCCAGAGATGCGAAATAATATTTCGCATAAAGGCATCGAGGAGACATACGTCCGAGGGCTGACGGAGGGAGCAGCTGATCCCAAATTTCCAGGTGGAATAACAACGAGAACTACGACAGTCTTTATGAAAAATGATGTGTAGAATCAGTGAATAAAGGCGTTTTTAGTGAGTTGTGCACTCAAGCTCCAAGAATCAGATCTGGTACCAGAAAGACATTCGTGAGTACAAAAACAATTATTTAAAGTCTGTAAACGAGGATTAAAGGTATAAGTCAGTTTTCGTTATCTTGTTTAGTTTTCGTTTCCTTTATTGTGTTTAGAATATATATTCCGTTCATTTCAATTTTTATTTGTTAATTAGTTTATTAAATTTGTTTGTTCTTACTATCAAGCCCAGTAAAGACCCTGAGAGAAAGAGTAATTTGATGTAATTGTTGTAAAACTATAAAGTTGTATTTTCCTAGAAAGTCACAAATAAAAAATAATATAAAATTTGGTTTGTAAATATGAGGATATTGAATGTGCAAAGTGAAACTGATAATTTGTATCTTCGAAGAATAAAATTTGTTTTATGTAATTAATTAATATTTTAAAATTAAAGCCTTTCAGTTGATCATTACATTTTTGGCCCAACAACGTGGGGATAATTTAATTCATTTAATCATTTCAGTTAATTATTACAATATATATATATATATATATATATATATATATATATATATACATAAACATTCAGACTAAAAAAAATTTTAATGACATTAAATTTACACCAACAAATATACTGCAAATAAGATTCATAAAATGTTAAAATTGTGCTTAAAAATTCAGATAAAAACGTAGATACACGACGTAATTACTTAGTGATCCATTACATATTTAAGTTAAGCCACACGTGAAATAGTTTTTTTAAATTAAATTTCTAAGGATTGGTGTGACTCTTTTGAGTCCTCCCAAGTGAGAGAAAAACTTTCTCGACTCAATTCTCTGTCTGTAGTAATCCTTCCCCCCGCGCCATTCCCGCTACAAAAGCTTTGGCTCTGTCTTGAATTGAAGTAGGCGCCGCGACGCGACGCGACGCAACGTTTTCAGCTTCCCACAGAGCTGTTCCCGTCTTAGCTTATGGCGCCAAACAATTTTGGCAAATAAAAGGCCTTTGCAGTTCCGTAATCGACGACAGATCATACTAAGGAACTTCATAAAGTACACGTCTTCGAAAAATTATTTTATACGAACCTTGCACGTCTCTTTAGACCTCATATTCAAGTCCGCTTCGAAACAGAATTCTTCTCTGAAATAGCTTTTACGTCAATATGAGAATGTGAAATGAAATTCAACGACGCTAAAATCGAGTAGTTCTTTCGTAAAACGTACACGAATTCAGAGAATGAGGACTAAATAATTCCCAGAGGAAATAAAACTTTTCTAACGCTATCATTAGTTTATGCCTGAATAAAAATTTCAGTTATAAATGAAAACGGTGAGAAGTTAAGAATATTTACTGTTGAATTTGATAAATGGACATGGTTTCTAAATTACACTAAATCAAAGAAACACGAAATTGAATAATTGTAATGGGTAATTTTGTGTTTAAAGGGTAGTTAGTCAGTTACTGTAAGTGTAATTTATCAGGTGTTCAATACGAATTCGAATAAAATTCAGATTCTGAACGAAACAAAATTGATTAGTTAATTTCATTGCTTAAATTATTTGTAAACACTTAAAAATTATTTACATGGTTTAGTTTCCTAAATTATTAAGCTTTTATTATGAAATTATTTAATAGCAATTGATTAATTTGGTTTAATAAAATTTTGAACGTTAATTATTTTTTTATTCAATTAATTTTTTTTTGGGGGGGGAAGGGGGTAACAGGCTACATGAGGGTAATCCACATAGTGGCAACTCCCCTTTAATAGCATAGGAAGGGATTTGAAATGGGGGATGTGGAAGGGTAGAGGAAGGTAGCCAAGGGTTACTAGGGCCCCCGGGCTATAGTTTAAGGATCCTACCCGGCATTCGCCTAAGGAAATGCAGGACAAACCCTAGAAAAACCTGCATCAGGTAAGTCGGGCATTGGGTACTTGTTCCACGCCCTTCCGATAGCGGGAGAAGAGTTTGTTGTGGGGACGCAGCATTCCCTTCTCCGTACTTCGACCAGTTTAGGAGGCAGCTGGCCGACTATTACAATGGGAACAGAGAACAACTCTTACCGTATGCCCAGGGTCTGTGACCCCGGAACATACACCTCTCAGAACAGGCCGATCTGCCTCGGCAGACATTCTTGCTTATTTAATCAATAGCAACAATGTTTATTTATAGAAAAGAAATGTAATTAATAGTGTGAGAATTTTTTTCTAATAAAAGATAACTTTACAGAAATATAAATATTAATTAAAACAATAAACATAATTTTTTATCGATTAAATGTTTGGTATGAATTTAACATTCATAAACTGTAATAATTGAAATTAATTTCTGATTTTTTATTCAATTACTGGTATTTTGACAAATTTCATATTTCGTTGGCTGACGGATATTGAAGATATTAATTAATTATATTAATTTTAATTAAATTGAATTTTTATTATTATAAATTTTGAATTTATGTTTTATAAATTCTTCGATTAAAGAATATTGACCTTTTATAAAAAAATTTAAATTTAAATTTTGTATTTCAGTAAAAGTTTTGTATGGCTTACATTCTTTTAAAAAAATAAGTTTCAATATAATTTAAAGCCAAGGTAGTTTAATCATCCTTAAAGATTGGACTCCAAATTCAGCGAGTAAGAAGTATTTTTTCTATAATAAAGGTTCTCATGATGATAGATCAAAGAAAGGACACGAAGGATGTAATAAGCCACTAAAAATGTCGGCGCCATCGATTAATATCTATTTTATCTGGAAAGACCTTCAATGTCTTCATGCAAATGAAAAGTGAGATATTTGTAGTTAGCACTCATTTGTTCTAGACTGCTCCCCATTTATCGTGTATAAGTCCCAAACGACGCAGTTTTCAGGAGATTTTAACATGATATAAATTTAAAACCTCCTGCGTGTGTTTAATGTTCGAAATGACGTAATACTAGCTCATCTGTCAGAGGGACGATGGTTTAATAAGGAATATTACAATTATTAACTTTAGCCACGGAATTTAATATTGTTTAATTTATTTTCTCTTTCCCAGCCAGCACATTGTAGTTGAATCGAGCTGCGGAAAACCGCAACATGTTTTAGGTTGGTCGCAAAATCGATTTTCATTAAAGAGGTTGGTTTTGTTAGTTTAACCTACGCACTAACGTGCTCCGGACGAATGACCAGACACGTCCGCCCTGTTATTGGTCAACTATCAGAGTTCCAGAGCAATTAGCAGCAACGCAATTCGCTTCTGGCAATTACATTTGACACAATGAGTACCATATAAATGTGCTATTAAATAAATTAGTACGTGTGCTGTGCTGAAATCTAATTTTATAACAAAACAGCGATTATATGTATTTTAGAACTTGATGAACCATAAGCATTACAGATCCAGGATCATAAATTCACATTATTTATTCCCAATGAGATATTTGAAAGCGGTCAGTATTAAGTTTTAAAATAACTTAGACCCTGACAATGACAGTCCTCTTTTTGAGGGGGGGGTGGTGTTGGAAGTAGTACAAATCAACTGCTTACACAACGATTTACTGAGTAGTATGCAGCAGATTCTAAAATTTATTAATAAAAGTTCTCAGACTATTTGCTGTTTTTTATCCGTCGGTAGACTATTAAATTCTGGAATAATTAATGCTGGATTGGTAAAAAAGACGATGTTTGTCAGAGTTTTCTCGTTCCGTATTTGTGGAAGGTCGTTTATATATAACATGAAAACGAACTCCTCTCCCGTCATCGGAAGGGCGTGGGACAAGTACCAAATGCCCGACCTACCCGATGCAGGTTTTTTATAGGGTTTGTCCTGCATTACTTTTAGGCGAATGCCGGGTAGGATCCTTAAAATATAGCCCGGGGGCCCTAGTAACCCTTGGCTACCTTTCTACACCCTAACGCATCCCCCCTTTCAAATCCCTTTCCTATGCTATAAGAGGGGAGTTGCCACTATGTGGATTACCCTATACATAGCCTATCTACACCCCAAAAAAAAAATGGAGCAAGCCACGCCTGCGAGAGGATTCTCTTGCAGGTAACCTGCGAGGGATTTTCTCTCGCAAGCAGAAACTTTTAAGAGAGATACGAAGGGGCTACCTTTGGGGATGCCTTTTCCTCTCCGTTTTTGAACTAAGGTTCCTACAAGCCAAGGCACCTCGGCCTGTTTTGAGAGGTGTATGTTCCGGGGTCACAGACCTTGGGCATACGGTAAGAGTTGTTCCCTATTCCCATTGGAATAGTCGGCCAGGTGCCTCCTAAACTGGTCAAGGCACGGAGAAGGGAATGCTGCGTCCCCACAGCAAACTCCTCTCCCGCTATCGGAAGGGCGTGGGACAAGTACCCAATGCCCGACCTACCCGATGCAGGTTTTTCTAGGGTTTTCCCTGCATTTCTTTAGGCGAATGCCGGGTAGGATCCTTAAGCCATAGCCCGGGGGCCCTAGTTAACCCTTGGCTACCTTCCTCTACCCTTCCGCATCCCCCCTTTCAAATCCCTTCCTATGCTATAAAAGGGGAGTTGCCCAATGTGGATCACCCTCATGTAGCCTGTTGCCCTAAGAAAAAAAAGGAGCTAAAATGGAACCCTGCGGCACTCCACAGGTTATTTTATGCATATCGGACAGATAAATTTTATTCTAGTGAAACTTGTATCCTAATACGGAAACGGGATCTTTGTAACAGTAAATACCATGGTAATCGATTTTTGGCAACAAAATATTGTGATCAACTAGATCAAAGGCTTCAGAGACATCCGCGAATATTTCCGTAACATTCAGTTTAACATCCAGCAAACAGACAATGAGCTATATAGAATCGTACTTTGCAGAATTCGTGGATATTCCTTCCAGGAAACCATGCCATATTTATTGACGAAACCTGATATTCGGTTATGAATGTAGTTTTTAAAGATTTGAGAAAATATAGGAAGAAGAGAAATTGGTCGATCGTTGGATATTTCCGAAAACGAACCTTTTTTGGAATGTGGTAAAATTTTTTCTACTTTTAAAGCTTCTGAAAATACTGAAATAGAAAAACAGGCTTTAATAATAAGTTTAGTGATGCTAATTACATATTTATTCTAAATAAATATATTAAAAAGTCTCGTTTTCAATAGCAACAGGCCACGTAATTAAGAAAATAGCTGTAATCTTCACAAAGATAGTGCAAGATCGTATGTCGTGTATGAAGCTGCTAAATGTGTGGAAGTAAAAATTTAGTGTAAAATTGTTTTTCATCTTTTTATAACCTGAATATATTAAAGGGCAGGTTTCAATGTGCATTTTCAGAAAATGTGATACAAGAGTGCAATTTTAGTGAATAATATTTTCTTAAAAAAAAATAATTGATGAGTTGAAAAAACCAAAAACAGACTCTAAGTTTATAACTTTATTAAATAAATATTCGGTAGCTTTCAACTCTGTGTTATAATCATTCAATTTTAAAGATCCTACGCAAACTAATATTAAAGCTTATTTTAAACCAGTATCAATAAATAATACGGACGTTGTTAATACCAAAGATAATTACAAATTACCAGAAATAACGACGACTGCTCCAATAAACTTTGACAGAAAACAACCAGCGTATTACAGCTTTACGTATATAGAAAAATTGACCTTTAAAATTATTCATACCTTTAAGAAAATGAAATTAATGATGTTAAATTAACCGTTAAAACCAGTTAACCATATACAAAACATACTAACTATGGTTAAGGTTAAGGACAGTATAAGACAGTATAAGACAAATCTGGTATATAGCATCCCATGTATCAATTGTCCGAAAACATATATAGGTTGTACCACAACTAACATCAAAACTAGAATGTATCATCATAAACAAACATTAAAACCCACAGCCAAAAGCAACACAGCGTTGTCCACCCACACAAAATTGACTAACCTCGAATTCTACTTTAATAATATTCATAAAGTAAAAATTTGAATATCAGAAGCAATTTATATAAATCTAAACAGAAATAATATTGTTAATAATAGAAACGAAGGTTTAGAAATAGAAAAGCAATATGCAGAGATACTTCAAATATTGATAAGTAAAACACCTAAAAATAAAAAATAAGAAATTGTAACCAATTGTAGGTTTTAAATTTATTTTAGGCATCTTTGTTGAGGTTTATATATTTATATGAATGTATAATCTCTTATATATGTATAGTTAAGTAATTATTAACAATATGGTAAATCGATACTGTAGTTTCGGTACTATAGTGTTGATTTTCGATTGAAATGCTGCAAACTGAACCACCTAATGGAGCAGTTTGAAAACAGACCTTGTTGAATAAACAACATAGTTTTATAGTAGTGATGAAGTACCTATAGGTACTAATATTTTTTAAAGTTAAAGTGATTTTAATTATAAGACAAGAAGGTATGTTATTCTGAAGGTGTTGCAAAGTATTCGGAACTTCATGATTTTATGTAAGTGGTAACGTTTTTAGTGTTCATTCAGGATGATTAAAACAAAGAGTTGAAAGCATCCGACTATTTATTTAATAAAGTTATAAACTTGGAGACTGTTTTTGGTTTATTCTACTCATCAACGTCTACGTCAACAGTCCTTTTTACCAATAATAATAAAAAACTTTTTTAGTGTTGTCAACAGACCAGTGCAGTTGTGTTTCTCTAGGCTCGTCTTAGCACCCGACGAAAGAAACAAGGATCCCAGAAACGTTGTGTGGTATTTATATGACCCTTTTTTGTATGTATTTGTTATCTTTCTTATTCATTATTTTCAATCAGACGTAAATTTTTTCATTTAAAAAAATTAATTTATTAAGAATTATAATCCTCTTTTACCTCGATGCCGTTGATTGTACATTATATTGAGTTGAACATTTACTTCGTTAACCATTGTACTAATATGAGCATTAATGTTATACTTAATAGCCTTCTATGTGGCAATTTGCTAAGTGTTTGTCCCCGCGGCAGGTGAGCAAGCAGGCTTCAGTTTCAGCTTCAGCGGCTGTGCGGTCCGAGGCGCGCGATCTAGTATCGAGTGATGCGGGCCACAAAGCCACAGCCCTCGGCCTTCTTGCCCGGCAAACAAAGGCACGCTCGTCAGACCGCGCCAATAATAATTAATTAGAGCCCTTTGTGGACCGCAACCGTCCTTGCGTTTTATCTAAGTCTTCAACAACGTTTTCTGCCACATAGAAGGTGACAAAAAAATACATTGGATACAGGTCACAGTAGGTAAAAAAATGCCTTGTGCTCTTATGTCATGTTTTTTTTCAATATTAAAACAGTTACAGTTTAAAAAAAATAAAAATTCTTGTAACTAATATAAACTCATTATTACATGATGCGTTCGTTTATTTCAATTCATATTTCTAATTTTATTATTATTATTTATTGACGTATATAATGGTCGCGTCGACATCGTGGTATCTAGCGTTACTATTTGCATACATCTATATTCTTATTATTATTTGCGATTTGGTTTCTATATTTGTTCACTTAGGTTTTCTTTCTCGATAAATTTTATGAGGTCCATGGCAGCTCTCGTTGAAGTACAGAGGACTGAGATGCGCTGTTTTGCGGCCGTAGCTCTTTTGGGAGGTATGTGGAGTGGACAGAGGTAGTGATTCTCGATCTTGTTTGTAATTTAAGAAGAATTTACTGAAGTTACTAGAAGTGGAGTTGGTTGCAAAAGTTTTGATAATGGTGTCAGCTATTTCTTGGTCAGTTGTAGTTGCGTCGTGTTTCAAGTTTCTGAAGTAGCTAATTCTGTTAAAATTGTAATATCCTTGTATAACTTTGATTGTTCTCTAGGCGCCTTAATATCTTTGTTGTGACTACTATGTTTATCCAATGCGATCTACTGCATTCTCTGATGTTCCTTCTGAATTTGGCTCGGACTTGCTTGTAGAGTATTTTACTACCTACAGATTTTTGTGTTTTGTATTTGTTGAAAGCTTTTCGATAGTTGCGGTGAGCTTGTAGACAGTCGGTGTTCCACCATGGTACAGCCTTCTTTTTAGGTGTTTTAGAATATTTTTTGATAGAGGCGTCTGTGGCTTCGATACTGATAGAATTGAATTTTTTTAATATGTCGTCAATATCATTATCGTGGGAAATTTCAGAGTTTTCTAGGGCGTTTTCTATATAATTTTGGTAGTTTTTACATCTGCAGTTTTAAAGTTCCATCTGTTTGTAGGTGCTGTAGTAATTGTATTCTTATCTGGTAGTTCAAGTTCTATAATTATTGGGTAGTGATCGCTGTCAAAAGGGTGAGATGCTGTGTACCAGTTGCATTTGTCAGAGACGTTACTGGAACATAGGGTTAAGTCAATACAGCTTAAATTTCCATTATATACATTGAAGTGAGTTGGATGTCCGTTATTGAGGATTGTGGTGTTTGTAATGTTGATGGCGTCTTCCATTTTGATGCCTCTCTTGTCATTATTTTCGGATCCCCAAGCAGTGTTATGGCAATTTAAATCGCCTAGGAGTTTGGTTTAGGTAGTTGATTTATAATACTAGTTATTTCATTTATAGAAAAATTGTAGCTGTTTGGCGGGTAAGCATTACAGATAGTAAGTTTGGTGGGGGTCATTATAGTTATTGCGATGGCCGCAATGTTTGTGTTTATTTGTAGTTCTTCTGCTCCTAGATAGCCTTTGGCATATATACCTACTCCCCCAAACGCGTAATTTTAACAAGACTAATTCTATATTAATTGGGAAAGATGTACCTAGAAACCCAAAGACAATGGTCGAGTACAAATTGTTTGTGATCATTTTGAAGTTGCCGTAGGGAAAGGTTTAAGAGGTAACCGATTGTTTTTGAAATCTATTATTGTCGTTAATGGACCTATACGGACTTAGAAAAAAAAATTATTCTAGCACAAACCGACGAAAACTGACCATTTTGAGGTGTGTTAATACCAGATCGAATTCGCTAACGTCTGCAGATAAGGAACTCAACTGATTTTATCTCCGTAAAATACGCCACCAGAGTATGAAGAAGTAAGGAGGTCGTATAAAGGATGGAGAGGAAAATTGTAGCAGAAGCTATTTGGTAAATGTAAGTGGAGAATTCAAACTTTTACAGATTGAGGAGAGTTGCCTGTTGAATTGCAGCTCCTTTTACTTGTGACTGAACGAGAAAAATTTGTGTGTAACTCATTGAAGCTGAAACACTTTAGTGCCACGAGGAGCGATTCTAGTGGATCTGTGTACTTGTTTCTGATGGAGCACTGCCACTCTTCCACCAATGACGTCAGAAAACCCACGGGAGAGTCCCAGCAGAACCACGATTGGGGAATCTATCTACAGACTTTATCAATTTTTATGCCAGCAACAATTTACGTGATGACATTTTCGGTATAATAACCTACGACCACCAAAATCACCGTGGCTAGGACATATCTCTTGAAACATAACCTTTTTACAGAATTGTTTAAAAATTAATTTATTATTATTGATCTTCTAATAGTTATGTTTGTTAAATACTTCGAAATTAAAAATAATTTTTAGTAGCCATTTAATATATATATATATATATATATATATATATATATATATATATATATATATTAAATGTTTACTAAAAATTATTTTATTTTGTGGCAATAAAGATAATTTCAACAAAATTTGAGATCTTTCTCTCAGGGCCTGTACTGGGTTTGATAATGAACACAACAAATTGATTTAAAATATTATTAACAAAACAGTTTACAATTTACCTAAACAATATGTCAATAGATTGAAAGAAATTAAAAAGTAAAGAAGTTAACTCTGATTGACAATTAAAAGAGAACGAAATCTGACGTTATCCTTTAATTAGTTTTGGTTTTGTTACTTACATATTGTCCAGCTGGTACCAGCAGTCTTTTTGGTTTCGGAAGTACACTATTGCAAAATTATACACAGATTTTACACTATTGAAGTCAAAATTGATAGGTTCTTAGGAACTCGGATGATCCTCCTGAATGTCAGCTATCTGATGTCTACTTGTCTTACAGGAATCCTATGATTCGTAGATTTATTAATATTTTACTGATTTGGACTTAAACTGCAATGTAGCTCCTTGAAGATTTATTTTAACTGTTCATTCTTTCGGAGTGACCTAACTTTTCTTCAGCTCCTTGCTGTAGACTTAAACTGTCAACTTTACTATTCCGCTCTATGCTGCTCACTAGAAAAACTTCATCCGTTCACAGAAATCATTCATCAGCTGGCTGACTGTACACGTAAAAAACTGACTTCCTTTCCTGGCTGGTTATAGACGTAAACTGCTAGACTTTCATGCGCGCAAACGCCATTTAGACTTTTCAACAAAAACGGCTGAACTGGATTTTCCATTGTTGCTTTGTTTGATCAGACCGCTATAATTGATTTATTAAACAATTCAAATTTTATGTCCAAACAATTAATGGCCAAATTAATTGGCATTAATATATTTATATATATAATGAATATGACCGTATTATAGAAAGATCTGTTGCCTGAATTTCTGGATGTGCTTGGATAATTCACAAAGGTTCCATTTAAACGAAATTTTTTTAAAAAATATGTAAATGTGGCACAAAAGTTGAAGTCTTCATATCGCGGATATTGGGTAGCTGGGTCAGGTATGGAATTAAATTGCCTTTTATCTACTTCAGCAGCACCATATTCAGGCCCAATCATACATTTGAAATACTCAAGGGCCATAATTTCCATTGTACGTGACTAATATGTCTACCTAGCGAGTAGTAACGCTATTAACTCTCTTTGGTGAGTATAAGAATCAAGCACGGACTTATAGTATTTATAAGTATATCATTTTTTAAATAATTAAGTACGCCTTTAGAATATGAGACAGGTATTTAATGTACAAAATACAAAGACGTAAAGAGGTAGGGATCCTATCATGTCTGCGAGTTTAGAAATAGAAAGTACGCACAAAAATGGCTTAATTAGGCTCGTTTTTACATCTAAACGATGATAAAGCATTAGTATTACATAATTAATAATATATACCTTAAGGTAAAGATGATTAAAGATACCAATACGGTTTCTTGAAGTATTTAAAATTGTTTTATCACCTTAAAATAATTTACACTGATCAAGTAATTTCACTGAATGTCTTTTAACAGAAATAGAGGTGTTAAAAGAGGAAACATTTAAAATATGTCGGGGTATGAATATATTTAAGTATTATTTCCTCATTTAAAATTTCTTTATTGGTTATTTCAATATATTTCAGAAATTTTGAATATTAACTAACTAGCTGTGAGACTATTAAGATTATAACTATTTGTATCAAGAATTCATATAATTCAACTGCTTAGAATTATTTAAATATACAAATAATTAACTAAGTCTGCTCTATAGAATAAAACACGTATTCCACCTGTATCTTTCTTACGCTTCTAGTGGGATCGTTCTGAGTAATTCATGGTATGGAGATTACGGTACTGATCTTTACAAAGTTATCTGCTTGAGAGAAAAAACTGTTATAAGTCTAACTTAATTACGAAATTCTTTTTCCTAACCCCTAATTATATACTTAATTTGTCTTTACATATATTGTATACAATATATGTCACTGTAATATTTTGATACTTTTTCATGTTTATGTTAATTAAAATATACAATACTATATAAAGATTTCGATTTTTTCAAATGAAAATTTTTTCTCATATTAGAATTATTAAAAATTTGTACTTTCAGTGTCCGAAAAATAAAAAAATTATTTGTAACATCGTACTTCATAACTATTTCAATTCACAAATATATTTTTATGAAACACTCGTTAAATTAAATTTATTAAACGCATATAGCAACATTATATGTTTGATACTAATGTATTTGTGACTTAAACAAGTTAATTATTTGGAAAAGAGCCTGTCAAGGCGTAAAATTATAAATATAACTACTAATAATACCTCTACGTTAACGATACTTGTAATTTTGCGAAAATTCAGCAGTGGAACATAAAACCAGATAATTAATGAGTGCAAAACATTTCGGTATGATTTGAAAAAATTAGTACTGTAGATCGTAACATCAAATCCTTTAAAATATATAGAATCTCGTAAATATATGTTCATGATACTGTAGCATCTGTTTTAATTATGAGACCTTAAAGTATTTCTGCGTGTGTTCGCAGCGGGACTAATTTTTGGATATGGTTTGAAGATTCGTTACCCAAGGGATTGAGATTGGTAAAACGTCTGTACAGGGACGAAAATAACGTCTAAGTTATCAGAAATTCTAGGAGACAAATGATTTATTTGACCGGTGAGAGAGTTTGTGTTGCACAGATAGAATAATAGAAAAAAAGAGAGAGACAGAGAGAGAGAGAGAGAGAATGAGAGACAGACAGAGAGAGACAGAGAGATAGACAGAGACAGAGAGAGACAGACAGAGAGAGACATTGAGAGGCAGAGACAGAGAGAAGCAGAGAGAGAGACAGAGAGAGAGAGAGGCATAGAGAGAAAGAGAGAGAAAGAGAGAGATAGAGATAGAGAGAGAGAAAGAGGCGAAAACAATTAAAAAACGGCTGAAATGAGAATTTCTTAACTGAAATTGAGGACGATTACTTGAAAAGTCATCCGCCAGAAAGGGGTAACATTGTAAGATTCTTGACGATTATTTCAGATCCAGAACGACGGATAGATTAAGGTAACTGCATGGCTTCACTATCCTTGGAGTGAGAAATGTAATTTAAGAAAACTCAAGGAGTCGCTTCCATCCATGGTAGGGTAAACAATATCTAGAACTCTTCCAGTGCCCGAGTGTGTTTACATCAGTAGCCGGTGGTTCAAGCGAGGCTGCCCCGGCGAATTCCGGCTAGTTATTATCGTGTTAAGTAAATGATATCTAAGCTATATGAAGGAAATTCCACTACTCCCAGAATGTGTAAATAAGAGGAATACCTGAAGATGACGTCCACACGCAATATGGAGACTAGATTGTATTCGAAGGTGATGGCCACGAAGCATAAACGGGATAAAATGCATGCAATAATTCTGGAGGCTGTTGTAAGTTTAAATACAGATGAGTACCTAATAGGTTTAGCTAATATTATTGACCACATCAGAATTAAGTACATCTCTAAAATAGCCAATTCCAGAATATGCGCATTTCTAACATGTAAGGAGGATGTCGAAATTCTAATAAAAGTTCATAAATCAATAAAATAAGACCATTAATGCAAAAATATTGTCGTGTAATCTTGTCAAATGTATGCCCAGTTATCTCTAACGAGATTATTGTGCTAGAACTAGAAAAGCTAAATATAATTCCAGACTCTAAAATATCGGATATTAGAATAAGTACTGGTGACCGAAGATTTTCTCACATTAAAAGTTTCATAAGACAATTCTTCATTAACCCAGATAAGCTAAATTCCCTTCCGGATTCGATAATGGTGCAATATGAAGACACTAGCTGTAGGGTGTATCTAGCAGCGGAGAACTGTAACTGCTATAATTGTAAAAGTCCCGGCCATATCGCGATAAATTGTCCTAATAGAGATGCAATACTAAAGAATAATCTGACTGCAAATGAAAATTATGACAAAATTCAGTGTAAGAACCCGGCGCCCGCAAAATAATTAACCCTCAAAAAACGGACGTGGATAATTCGGAACTAACACACAAAAAAATAACTGCATCTACGAGCTCGACAAGCCAAGCTGATAAGAAAGACGACAGTAATCCTGAACTTAAGACAAGCACTAATCCACCCAAGAAAACAAAACAAAAAATTCAGGATCATAAATATAAGGCGCTTAGTCAATCATTAGGTCCTCTAAAAAATATTATATGAAGAAGAAACCAGTGCTCCACCTATCCCTTTGGAACACTTAAAGACTTGTACTAAATGCTATGGACTCAAAGAACCCAAGAACCATTATTAGGGATTACCAAATATCCTCTACATCATTCATAAATGTATTGGACTCTTTTTACCCACACTTAAATGATAAAACGGCAAAAAGTACAATAAAAAAGCTAATAAATTTAGTCAAGAAACAAAAGAGTGATTCATATTCAGAAGCAGACGCTTCTTCCTAATAAAAACAGACTGTGAATTCAGTACAGTGGAATTTGCAACAGTCGCAGCTTCAAATAAGTTAAGATAATTAATTATCCTATTCTTATTATAAATGATTAACAAATGCGAATTGTAAAATGTAAATGTAGGAGACCCACATTTGAGATGTATAATTGATTTTTCGAACTGTTCAATTGTATGTATGTTATTGGAATCAATGTGAATCGCAGCATACTTACGTAAACAAGGACTATTTGTAATTTATTTATGGGTCGCCAATGACCAAGTTGTTAACGCGTCCATTATAAAACTTTAATTTTAAAAAAACTCAAGTGGGCTTTATAATAACTTAGCGTTTATTACGATTTCGTCGATACAATTACAGATAATTTGATCGTCATTGACAGACTGACTGTAGACCCCTTAGTAATTCTGGTTTATATAATGAGTTTCCGAAGGAAAAAAACAGCAATTGCAACTGATCAGAAATCCAATAATAACCATATATACGCAAATATAATGGGAGATACGAAGTACCGGTTGGCGCGGATTGTGCTGACATGAGTTATGAGATCGGAACCACTGCTAGCTTGAATGGAAGGTTCGTTGGAGTTTTGTGGAATGCAATACTACAGATAATACGCGTTTAGTGATATCCACATTTAACTTAGAAAGTAAGAGATGAAATTGTTTCGTAATAATAACAGAATTAATAATATAATAATTATGAGGTAAATAGTTATAATTATTCTTGTTTTTCTATTAATCACTTCTAGCTTCCTCAAAAAGAGGAAAAATTTGTGAAAAACCTAAGTTATGATCCTGAAATATTATTTCATAATTAAAATTATTTTAATATAGCAGTATATTTAGGCTAATTTATTCTTATAGGACGAACAAAACACGAAATTTACCAATCAAATTCATTCATAATTTTTCTTTTCCGCAGATAGTAGATATTCAATGGTTAAAAATTTCCGTTTGTCATTCAATTAGTACAACTGCTTTATTGAGGTTGTAGATTAATATATCACATATTGACTAAGAGCGCATACGAGCTCATTCGTATCGGAATTTCGTGCGAAACTACAACGTCGCCCTCCCCACCACCCCTCCATTTCCGCCCACGCTACTCTGTTAATAACAGTACCCGATAAATTGCCAGATCGCGACACGCCAGGTGTAGCATTCAGGGCGGAAGGTTGTAAAATGCGCGGGGCCCGTGCCTTAATGGGAGCAATGTTTCAAACTACCTCTAGCGGCGTTCAATAGGGTCGAAGGCAGAGAGCCTAAGTAATTTCTTACAGATTGCGAGTTGGATGGCCTACAAGACGCTGTACAGCAGAGTCGCAATCTGCATGATACGAAAATCCATAGCACTGTAAACAACGTCACTCTATAATAATTCAATATTAACACTACTCTGACTGACATGAATATATATTCATATATAATAAACAAACTACAATTAATTAATTATGACAATTATGAATGACTTTATTTTACTAAAACTTAAAATGATAGGATGTTAAATAATTTACTAAATTTAAACCTCAGGAAACAATTAATTTATTCAAAGTAAAATAACAAAATTTCTTGATGTAATTTACTTACTTTCGAGTTCTTACAATTTTACAAATTTTATCTACTCTCACCTCAGGTTCGTTTAATTGGGCCTTTTAAATAAAGAACAATCAAATATTACAACATTAGAGTTAAACAAGAAAATGAACGTGAATCCGAAATATGACGATTTGATCCTTATTTAACGTTTACAAAACTTTTATAAAATTTCTCTCTCTACTTACAGTTTCTTTACTCGTACCAGGCATTCGTTTGGGCTCTGATGCACTATTAACTATTCACATATAACACGCCATAATTTCACAGAATTTAATTTGTTTCAAAATCACTTGTCCGAAACTTTTGTATCTATCAACTGGAACGATTACTCCGAACAACACCTGTGGAACTCTGCATTAAGTCTCTCTTCCTCTCCAGCAAATATTGTAGTTCTCGTTCTGATTAATGGCCAATCAGAATGTTATCAACTCTTTCTCTATGAAATTTTGTAACAGTCTTTACTTGTTGAGTTTCTAACTGTGACTTTACTTATTGAAAACTTTTCTGCGATCTTTACTTGATCGAAATCTATGTCCAAACTTTACTTTTGTGTGCCACACCACTCTTAATGAAATCTTGCCTGCCGCTCTTTACTCGATGAAGAACTGCCCGCGAATGCCTCCTGTAAACCCCGTAGTTCGGCACGACAAAGCCCGCGTGTTTATGTTCTCGCCGATAGCAATTTACTACAAATTTCCAATTATTAAATATTTAATTGCCTCTAATTAGTATTACAATATATATATATATATATATATATATATATGATTCGGGGTAATTGATTTGCGGGTGAATACAGTTCCACAAATCGGTGTTAAATCCAGTTTCTGGAGTTTGCCACAAAAGTACTTTGATCGTGTATAGGTCATCTATTTGATAAAATATTTTTTAATCATTTACCTTGAACCATATTTTTCTATACCTTAAATCCTTCAGTGTAGTGTTAATTGTAGAAATATTACACAAATAAAAATCAAAAGAATTTTTTTTCCTCCACGCATTCAACTAATACGAATAAACTTATTGCGTGAGACAAGTTCATATGTAGACATTATGGTAAAAAGGACTGTTGACGTAGACGTTGATGAGTAGAAAAAACCAAAAACAGTCTCCAAGTTTATAACTTTATTAAATATATAGTCGGAAGCTATCAACTCATTGTTATAATCATCCTTCTTGTCTTATAATTAACATCACATTTACTTTAAAAGGTATTAGTACCTATAGGTACTTAGTCACTACTATAAAACTATGTTGTTATTCAACAAGGTCTGTTTTGGTTTTTTCTACTCATCAACGTTCATATGTAGTTAAAAAATTAATTATTTGTCTGTGCCGCGAAAGAGGGGAAATTTCTGGCACATATCAAAACGATATATAACTCCATTGTGATCCAATTGCAGGTAAACATTGTTTGAAACTATTTCTTCTGTTATATTCAAAATTATTTAATTATTTATGCAATAAGCTCATTTCATTTCCGTTCAGGGGAAATATGAGGATGGTTTTCGTATCTTTTTATATTAAAATTAAGGTGTACATCTTTAACCTTTAAGTGTATGAATTTTTTAACCTTATGTTTTAGGATGTATTTTTGTTAATACAATACGGAAAAAATAACTAAATAAATATGAAGCGTGACCAACGTAAATTTGGCTCATGATGTTTCTCTTATTCATAATAAATGATAAATCCCACCTAAATATAATTAATTGGATAATTATTATTTTAGTACAGTTAGATTGAGATTCATCTTGAAAAAAAACCAACAAAACCATAGAAAATAGATATCATAAAGTTGTCCGGTGGGTAGAAAACTCTGGCTTAAGGGGTTGATTCACAGAAAGCTACGACAGGCATATGTCGACGGATGCCACAAATTTCACATTTCCTTAAGTGCACGTTTTCTTATATCTTCATCACAAGCATGCTCTCTTAGAAACCAAAACACATCCCTGGTCTGATTATTCACTATTTATTAATATTTAAAAATATTCATATTTAAAAATTATGACCTAGAGTTGTATATGAATTAACAGAAATTAAGACCTTTAATGATAACGTAAACTATAATTGGCTGGATTAAATGACATATTTGG
The DNA here is from genome assembly GCA_037074705.1 of Zhengitettix transpicula. Taxonomy (NCBI): domain Eukaryota; kingdom Metazoa; phylum Arthropoda; class Insecta; order Orthoptera; family Tetrigidae; genus Zhengitettix; species Zhengitettix transpicula. The sequence continues at coordinate 18,346,210 of CM073593.1, read as the reverse complement.
TCTTGGAAAAGGTTTGGAAATCATTTGGTACAGAGCTGTTTAGTATTTCACTTGTAATTTTCTAATGGTTTTCTTCTACACTTTATAGAGATGTTATTATTTTAGTTTTGTAATTAAAAATGTTGTTTCGCTTAATTTACTAATTTAAAGTTTACATTGTGTAGCGTATTCTTTGTTTTCAGAGTATTTAAGTGCGAGCGTAACTTTGGCGTGGTATACGTTTAAAATGTTCCGTGATGTTTTTGTTCAAGCTTTAGATCGGATATCCTGTCCTCGATCATAACTGTCATTGAGGGCCAATTAACATGCTTTTGATGATTTACTTTTGCCCCTCTAAAATTATTATTCTCTAATACTCAATTTTTGTACTCATCTTAGAAGCAATGAAAACCAGTTAATTTTTTAATTCTTTTAGAAAAACATAATATAGTATCAAGCTACATGGAACATTAATCAGGTCCAACTTAAATGCGTCATATTCAGTAAAATAAACTTATATACATTTAAGTTTGCATGTGTGTATTTATTTTAAGGTATTCCATTAATTAAAATGTACTTGTTTAAAATTTTCAAAAAATATGCCGCAGTATAATTTATCCAATCGTTTACTAGGAATGTGATTCTCCGAGTAATGAAAAAAATAACGTACTTAAAACGTATTATTTTTCAAAACATTATTAATATTATTAGAATTAGAATTATATGCTTAAAAAAGTTTAATGGCTCTTGGGTTAGTTTTTTTTGTTCTGTGACACATTCGTTTTGTTTTCAAAGAAGGAAACTAAAATAAGGAATACATTCAGTTCACCTGAATAAGTAGATTGAAACATAATTTACATGACAGGTGATGTAATTTGTTGTTTCATCATGTGAGAACACTGAATGTGATTGAGAACGTGACACTGAGGTACCAAAAAGAGAAAATCTCTTGCGACGTTAGGCGTGAAGAAAGTGTTGTCACATGACTATATATTTTCATCAGAGTGAGTTTCATTTCACCTTAGTCCTCGACTGCAGCTCAAATGAAACCTTTGTTCTGCCTAGCACATATTTGACGTTTTATTGCAGCTCAGTCCAACAATTGCACTCTATTGCAATAATTCCGTCAAAAATTTGGTCACATGGTGTTTATTACCCTACAAGAAACATTAACATTGTTTTTACAAATATATACTTAGTAAATATAAATTTCTAGACACGTGAGTATTTCGCAATTTTGTTCTTTATATGAGACGAAAAGTCTTATTCATTTATGAATTATTCCGCAGTCTCACAATAAATTAGTTTATCTAAAACTGATAAAAAATTGTGCAAAGTTTGAATACTTGGTAAAAAATATAACAAAAACATTATTAATATTATTAGAATTAGAATTATATGCTTAAAAAAAGTTTAATGGCTCTTGGGTTAGTTTTTTTTTTGTTCTGTGATTTAATGCGAATTCAATTGTTTTAACTACAATTAAAAATTTATATGTAAAACATAACAGTTCTGTTTCAGTATTTATAACACAACTAATAAAAACACGAACAATGAAGCTGTAGAGTACTGATTATTATATCGGTCAAAATCTATGTAAATAAAATATTGTTTTTTGTTCGTGCGTGGTAATTTTAGTTTATTTTATCATTTCATCCATTAGCAAATTCATAAGCAATGTCATACAAATTTCAACATTGGCCTCTTTTAAGGGTCTGATTTTGTAAGCTTTTCACAGAGGCTAGTAGAATAAGCACACACGAGCACAGGGTCACTGCTCCCATCATGCTGCTTTGAAACTTGAGCTTTCGCAAATAGTTTGTTATGGAACTTGGAGTGTGGAACTCGCGTTGGCTGGTTATCCGGGTTGTGCTGCGGGCGAGTCTAATACTTTACCTAACATCCCTTTGATTCCGCTTTCAGTATTTTGTCACGGTATGCATTGCCCTGATCATAAACGTTACAAAGGCCCAGAACATGTTCACTGACAGCGTAGAACCTAGAGGGTAAGGATTCCCTTCACATGTACGTTTACGTGGGTTTTCTCGAGGGTCAGGTCAACCGAAGTTTGGAGGCCACAACCGACATCGTTAATCAGGACACTCTCTGGTGTACAAATATTCGATACTTTTCTCCTATCTGTACATCCATTAATGTGAAAAATTTCATTAAAATCCTTCAACGACATTTTAAAATAAGTAATTTCCCATGTCATTTTCTTTCTTTGTTGAGTTTCAGTGTTGAACGCTTGAAGTTATGTCAAATTCGACATTACAAGAAGTTGTTTACTTCTTGTGTGGCGCCTTTTTCTCTTTATGATAGATTCAAGTTGTTTCATAAATATTAGCTCCACCAAGTATCTTCAAACGAATACAGTTTCAAATCTATCAGACTGAGTATCAATACAGATATGTTTCCGAAATCAATAGGCTAATTCAATAATTTTCAATTCCCGAATAAAAATAAGAATAGGCATTTAAGACTTCAGTAGTAATTTGCAAAATTCTATTTTGTTTATCACATTTCATTGTAAACGAATATAATACAATCAGTTCTCAAAGATCTTAATTGAAAACAATGCCGAACGTTTTAATTGGTCCTAAAATATTAAATTATTTTGCACTATAAAAGCATGGAACTCTTTAAACCTTATTATGAGAAATTTATATGAGGGGCGCGCCAAATCTAAAGAAGTGGCATATGTAATCAAAAGTAACATAATAAGAATTTTTAACAATACCAAATGATTAATATTGGATTTAAATAATAGATTATGAAGACAATTATAACTTTTTTCAATCTATATTGCAAGTTATATGCATAAATTATTATTATTGGTATACAAATGATATAATATACTAATAATGGCATACTATTAATACTTCCTGCTGACGCGTTATAATGTAAAATGTAATTTTTAAGTTCGCTTTAGAACTCGAATAAGTGTTGCTAAATTCTTTAATATAATCAACAATTTTGTTAAAAATTATTATTCCTATATATGATATCCAGTTTGTACAACAAGGCATAGACTTAAAGTTCATATATAATTTTTTTATTTCATTTGTTAAAAGAATAAATATCCAATGTTTTTATTAAATTTAAAGTAATTTCATATTAAATTATGAATACTACCATTCAAACATATCTAATAAATAAGTTCGTATACAAAACATTGCTTAAAACTAATTAAAAGGAAGAATAAAAATTTAATAAAAATCACCCCAAAAAATAAATATATACACTACCAGAAACACATACTAATAACAGAAAAGGTAGAAAAACGATATAAATCAACTAACACAGAGATTAACAAAAAGAATTATATTATATAATTTGGTTATTCTGGAAAATAGACAATTAATTAATTTGATCTATATCATAGAACAATCACTACCTACATAATAAAATAACTTTTTTAAACATTAAAATACGGTTATTCGTATAATTACTTACTTATTAATTAATTTTAAAATAATAGTGTATAAAATAATTTTTTTATTAAAGTTTTACCTTTTTACAATGAGAGTTTAATTAATATGTAATAGACACCGTTTTTTCCTGTCAATGTGTAAATAATGCCAAACGTATTTTTCATATACAATTTAGGCCTTAAGAAAATATGAATATAATAGAATATAATTTATTAATTTCATAATCTTTGTATGTGTAAACTCAGTATTATTTATTTCACGCATTATATTGATTAAATTAAATTCAGTAATTATTTAATCCCAAATAGAGGCATTTAAAACACATGAAAGAATAAAATACATAATATAAGGATAAATTTTGAATGAATAGGGCCATATGCAGTCTATGTTTGCATTATTTTAAAAGTTCACGAATCCGTCACAGAAAGGAATAAAATGTACCTAACGATTTATCACAATTTTATACATTGCTACAATTCTACATGGCGAGAAAAGTTTCAGCTTGTCCTCTGGGATTAATGTCTTTCTTACTTGAAGTGATAAACAGCACATTAACACAACCATACATCTCTCTGTCCACATTTTCAAAGAGATAAACAGCTGCAACTAAAGACTACTCTACTTTAACTTAAGAAAACCCTGCGGCCGATATTCTCAGACCTTTTATTGTGTAAGAGCTTTTCTTCACTTGTTTTAATTATGGCCTACTGCCAATATTTATTTTTGTAGCTACTATCAACAAATCTCGTTGAAACCTAAGTATTGCAACAAAGATTAAAACAATACCAAAAATTCTTAGTGAAATTAATTTGAAGAGACTACATGTCAAATATTCAATTAACATTACAAGAATTTGACACTCAAATATATTTGGAACTGCGTAACTATTTTATTGTGAATTCTATCCCTGTACTTTTTTGGATTGACAATGTCTATAATTGGATTGACTTATTTAAAGTAAATATATAGGACACAGACTTACGATTAATTGACGTTAAGACTTTAGACGCGAATTTAAGCTGACGAATTGAAGACTATAACAAGAAGCTTATCGGATAATCAGAACAATTGATAAATATTTAAATGTAAAAATTGGTAAAATAATAATATAAATCCAAACGTAAATCATCAAATTAAGACATAAATTCCAACATTGTCCTAAATAACACTATGCATAATTTATTTACACTGCTTCTATCATGGCAAGGAAATTATCATTTTTGTATTATAAAGTTTCACTTTCGTCTAAATTAAGAGTGCATACTCAACAAACAACTTTTGATTGATAATCATAGCTTCTTGTATGACACCCACGAATTTTATTAAAGTAGGAATAAACTTATACTAATAACACTGGAATTTAATAATTGGTGGTGTTATTAGTCACTTGTCCAAAATGTTTCATTACCATATTTAGTTTTCAAGAACAAACAACCTTTTACTTTTATCCATATTTTTGCATTAATTATTTTTATGATAAAACAAAAATTGGTGTGGGTGGAAATTTTCAAACATTCTAAAACGGGTAAGATTTACGTCGACATAAAATTCTTCAGTTTTACTGAGGTACGCAGATTTTCTCCAGATATATTTTTGTATTATTTTACCCATTTTCGGAATGGGAGGGGAGCACCATTACGAATGGTGGTGGAGGGGTTTTACATCAGAATAACGCAAAAACAATCGACATTGGAGTTAAATCCGGGGATATGGATGTCGATGAGTTTAATTATGCTAAGCCGGGAAACGTCGGGCAGCGATCTAGTTATAAATTTTAACTATCCCTCTTCTACATTTATTCTATATAATAAAAAATTATTTATGTTTGTATGTACGTATTTACGTTAATTTCTATATAAATTTAAACGCGTGGACAGATTGCAACAAAAAAATGTTACACATATTCATCAAAACACGAGAAATGGTACTGCGGGGATGACATACCCTAGCATAAAGGTGGAAAGAAGTATAATTAAAAAACTTCATCATTAAGTGTTAAATTACTGCGCGACAATATACCATGACGTCACGCGAGGAAGACTTTACTACACGACGAGCAAAGGAAATAGCTCCTTTTCCATAATGAAATAAAACATAAATATGTTCATGGAATAAAAAGTATGATTTTATTGAGTAACACTCCATAGAATCATCATAAAAAATAATACGAAATACTTAACGATCCCTGCGGAAAATAAAATTAATTTTCCTGCCATATTAATGAGTCTAATATGACTATTTGTTTACAAAAGATTAAGTTGATGAAATTGCTAGCTAGGTTCATAATGTAATTTCTGAAGGCTGAGGGTCAATTATATCCTGAAAAAATGAAGGAGTATATTTAAGTATTCTCTTCGTAAAGAAGTTCGGAGGTATGTTTTTGGATTAATGCAATTAAATTCAATGTATTTTGTAGCTGTTCAATTTATGCACTATCGGTCAAAAGTATTTACGGTACTAGAAACAGTTAGATTTAGGTTAAATCGCTTCTTGACTTAAGATTAGTATAGAATTAAATACATTTTCGAGTTTATATATATATATATATATATATAAACCCGAAAATGTATATATATTTATATATATATTGTAATAAGGAAAAATATTTCCAAATTAAATGCATTTCTTGGCCACACGTTAAGGCATCAAAATATGGTACTCAATAATGAAGATAATCAATTAAATTGAACTAATAATTAAAAATTATCTAATGCAATAATTTTTATTTAATTTAATTAAACAATTAGTTTATGATACACAAGTATTTTACGTTACAAAACAATTTTGTACATAAAAAGTCATCTTCTCTTACCTCAGGGTCTTTACTGGGCATTTTAAATAAAGAACATCTATTCCCCTTTTAAACAATTATTTTTACAATTTACTATTAACAAATATTTTTAATAAACTCTCGAAATGTAATCGAATAAAAACGCAATCTGACGATATTCTACCTTTTATTAACGTTTACAATTTTAATTTAAATGTTTCCTTTTTACTCACTGCTTGTACTGTACCAGGGCAATTAAAAATATTCCGCACCTCGGCCTGAGAGGTGTATGTTCCTGGCTCGCAGACCTTGGGCATACGGTAAGAGTTGTTCGCTATTCCCATTGGAATAGTTGGCCAGCTGCCTCCTAAAGTGATCGAGGCACGGAGAAGGGAATACTGCGTCTTTACAGCAAACTTCTCTCCCACTATCGGAAGGGCGTGGGACAAGGACCCAATGCCCGACCTACCCGATGCAGGTTTTTCTAAGGTTTTCCCTGCATTTCTTTAGGCGAATGCCGGGTAGGATACTTAAAATACAGCCCGGGGGCCCTAGTAACCCTTGGCTACCTTCCTCTACCCTTCCGCATCCCCCCTTTCAAATCCCTTCCTATGCTATTAAAGGGGAGTTGCCCAAAGTGGATCACCCTCATGTAGCCTGTTGCCCTAAAAAAGAACAAAAAAAACCCTTTCAAATCCTTTCGTATGCTACTACAGGGGAGTTGCCACCATGTGGATTACCCTCATGTAGCATGTTACCCTAAAAAATAAAAATAAAAAACTTTCACCTCGAACAGTATTATAAACAGGCCATGTAACACTGAATTTATTTTTATAATGGTTTGCAAACACTTAAAAACTGTTGATTTCTTTCTGATTTTGTATGTTTAATTGTTGGTAGATCACACACCGCACGGTAACAAATCGCTGTTTACTGTTCAAGTTCTGACTATCTGTATTAATACTCCTTAGATTCTGTGTTCTCTGTAAATAATTGGGAACTTGCAACGGAAAGCTGGAGACTTCTACCACAAAATCATCAGCCTCTGATTGCAGACTGCTAAATTTTAATTTCTTCCGTGCACAGCAATGTCTCGTGGCTGACTGCCGACTCCACCAACTTACGCGCGCTAAGTCCAAACAATACCTTGTCTGTTCAATGTGCTCGACCATTATTGTATCTTTGTGTATTCGCCGTTAACTATTCAGTTCAATAGATTGTAATTCTTAATTCTTAATTGCCCTTTTATCATTACAATATATATATATATATATATATATATATATATATATATATATATATATATATATATATATATATATATAAAGTACGCGGGAAACGCCGGGAACCCAGCTAGTATATAATAAAGTCGTGATTATTTGTTAACGTGATTAAAGAACCTTTAAATAAACTAAAGCACTCGATGATTCGATTAAAGTATATTTAATTTTACAAAAATTACGATAAGTTATTAAGTAAATCAAATATGCCTTTGCTTAGTGCTTGAAAACAAATTACTATAACACGTGCTTTTTTCTGTGGAACAGCCGATTGGTCTTTTATAGAATGTTCTCAGCAATTGAGGAGGGAAGAAATATTCTGGTTCACTTAATTGAAATCCTTTCTACAGAAAACAATTGACCAGTAATTGGTTTCCCTCAATGAGTCATTTTCCTTTCTGCAAAGGCAATTACAAACCTATAAATGCTAAAGAAGGAGAAGAAGGGGGGAATTCAACTCATTTTGCTGAGGTACGGTCAGGAGAGTAAATTGGATCCGAGCTGACTGATAATTTACCTATTCCATATATCGGTAAAAATGCGTGACCAGGACAAAATGTTGTAGCGCATTTGACCAAAATTTAAGTGATTTTTAAGTCCTTCTTCCGGTTTCCAAAGCAAACAAGTTCCCTTTTAGGAGTTTCAAATGTAATGTCATCACAAAACTGTAACCCCCTTTCCAACCAATATATTTTTATTCTGCAACAATTAATAACTCTGTTATATGAAAGAATATTTCTAGATGAAAATTACTGTAATCAGTATGGCTTCAATATTTTTTATTAAATTACTTTTCTACAATCAAATACTTCTCTATAGGGTCAATCGATGCCAAGTGTTCCATCACTGGTATCCGCACCACTTTAGAAAAATTTCATACATCTTTTGTGCGTCCCTAATGTTTTGGCACTTCAAAACTGTTTGTTTAATTTTTATTGCATCCGGTTCAAAATTGGCTGCCATTTTTTCTGTAGGCAACATGCTGTTTTTTTCTGCGTTTTGTAGTAAACTACATTTTTAATGTGTTTAGATTTAAGTTTTTAATTCTTTTTATATTTGATAATATATTATAATATAATATATATTTGATAACCCAAGGGAAATTTTAGGAACTCACATGAGTCGTGTTCAATTTTTTCAAGTAGTTATTACGCCTAGAATAGCGCAATCTAGATCTACTTTTTCTGTAGTTTGCAATGAGTAGAAAAATTATTGTTCTAAATATTCACCAACACTTTCTTTGCCCATAAAAATATTTTAGAGAGAAGCATGTCAACAGAACTCTTAAAAAGTGAGACAAATATTAGAAGGTGACATACATGCAGGCACTGACTGGAAAAGGATTGACAGAACCTGCACCAGTGACGCATTGAACCAAATATTGTAACAAATATTTACTGACAGTGTAACTGTATTCAAAATAGTACAGTATTGTGTATTGTGCAGTATGAATGGTTGTTTATAATCAATTATTATTCATATTTATTTAAGAAATGTAGTTATAAATATCAATACAACTCCTTATGCCACATGATGAAATCAAGAATTTCACAGTTACTTACATTTAAGAGAGATATAAACTACTCAAACTTTAAAAAATAAACAGATTCCATTTTTTAAATAACATATATTTTATAAAGCGTAAGTCAGTTACTAGTTTATATAAAGTAACCACTCTATAATATGTTATTGTACAAAAGATATTTAAGCTCACAAAGTGCTTTTATCTTGGAAAAAATAGCCTACGAACATGAAATTCTCTTCATTTTCTGTCGATAACTTTATGTTTCACATAGTACATGAAAAATATATTAATTGTTACATAAATAGAGATTTGCTTTATATGTCAGAATGTACTGAAACCGATGCAGTTTATTTAAAAAAGAAAGGACAACCTAGTGCAGAATAATTTAGAAATTCGTAGATACCAGCAAACGCAAAAAAAACCTGCGTGTCTCCTACAATAAAATGACCGCAATTTTTTAAACCGGACATAATAAAAATTAAGGAAATTATTTGTGAATTACCAAAACATAAGGAAATGCACCAACAAAATATGAAATTTTTCTGAGATGGTATGGGGACAAATTTATTTTTTATCTGTAACACTTGGTATGGATTGACCCTATGTGATTAGTATTGGATGAAATTATAATAAATTCAATATTTTAATCTAATATTTTGATTTATAATTATATGAGACGTATAATATTATTAGATATATGTAAAATGTATTTTGTTGATATACTGGTACTTAATTCTGTCACATAAAATAAGTGAAGGTCGTCTGCCTTTGTAATTCTAATTGGAATACTACTCATATTTCCTAATATGCCTTTTTATTATTTTTAAAGTCTATTGGAAAATAAATTTTTAATGGGGACAGTATCACGAGTACTTACGGTAACATGTGAAGGGTTGGTGATAAATTTGCTCTTTGGATTGATCGCCAAAGCCCACGACCTCGAGCTCGCTTCGTTTGCTCTGTTTCGTTGATAACTCCTCTCTCCAGCCGATCGAAGTGTAATTACTTCCCAGACAAGGGTCAGGTCCTTACAAGGTTTACGTCACACTGAAGAGGAACTGTCTATAGTGGCTGCTAGCATCTGCCCTGATGAAAGCGTGTAAGAGCTTAAAAGAAGACTGGATGAAGTACTAATACCTGGGGCTGCGCAATGTCAGAGAGTTCCGTCTTCTCATTTACGCGGCCGTAATTACTTCCTCGCATTAAAAACACTTTTTTGTTGAAAACTATTTTGCGCACCTCAGCTCTCCAGTCTTTATTTAAACGCCTTCACCATCGGCGCGCCTATTTTCCTTTGGGGGTGAGCAAACGACTTCGTTCCATTAGAAATTCGAACAGTTCGCCATTCAACATTTATTCTTTCAAGTGAAAAACTCGTATCTAGTTAAAATAGTTACAGATGTAATAATAACTAAAAAAAGATGCTGTAGGAATATTTTTTTCTGGTTTGTAATCAGGGTACATAAAAAAAATAGAAGATTAAACTCTCAATTTATGCAGTTTTATAAAATTTTAACATAATGATTATTTTACAGTACCAAATAATGAGATTGTTCTCTTCCTGAACCAAATAGATTCTCGCTTCATTGACTCAAAAAAGCTAAAATTTCATAAATTTTCATAAATTTAGAGATATTCGACGTAATGAATACTTTAACAGTAATAAGTAAAGAGAAATTTTTTACCAATTGAGTTTGTCATCTGAGAAGTGCAGTTGCTCCAGGCTTTCGTGATTTTTTCCTATCACCTGACGAAAGGAACAAGGATCACAGAAATGTTGTGTGGAATTTATATTATCACTTATTTTTTGTCTATTTCATCCCAATTATATTTTATACAGACGTATTGTAGTCTCATTTCATTATTTAATTCAAGTCGTTTCTTTATCGTCTGTTATTACATTTTAACGTTGAATAATGTATTTTCTAAATTATATTTTTCTTAATTTCGGCTTTAATATTTATTCTAGTTCTAAAACGTAGTTCAAAATTTCGAACAAATTAATTGATGTAAAAATACAGGGTGAAGTTTTACTTAATTGTATAAATTGTGATGTTTTGCTTTCTCATTTTAATAAATAATGAGATTGATCTCTTTCTGAACCAAGTCAATTCACGCTTGAGTGACTCAAAAAAAAAATCTAAACTTTCAGAACATTGCATAAATTTAGATAGTTTAAACACAATGAAAAAATTAACGTTGTGAGAACAAAATTTAGTTCCCGTCCTTTGAAATAAAATGATATTACGCATAGTTCTGAATAAATAAGACAAATGATTTTAATTTGCATTTTAAATTTAATGAATAGTAAAAAGTTAAATTATTTTAGTATTTACCGAAAGGGAGATTTTCAAAATATTCTAATTTTGCATAAATTTTTCTTAATATGTCAATACAATAATGAGTACAGAGTATAAATTTTTCACGATGCTTCACTAAAGTTTTGTTAACATTTCAATTTTATTTTAGGGCAACAGGCTACATGAGGGTGATCCACAATGGGCAACTCCCCTTTAATAGCATATAAAGGGATTTGAAAGGGGGGATGCGGAAGGGTAGAGGAAGGTAGCCAAGGGTTAACTAGGGCCCCCGGGCTATATTTTAAGGATCCTACCCGGCGTTCGCCTAAAGAAATGCAGGGAAAACCTTAGAAAAACCTGCATCGGGTAGGTCGGGCATTGGGTACTTGTCCCACGCCCTTCCGATAGTGGGAGAGGATTTTGCTGTGGGAACGCAGCATTCTCTTCTCCGTGCCTCGACCAGTTTAGGAGGCAGCTGGCCGACTAGGTGCCTCGGCTTGTGGGAACCTTAGTTGAAAACCGAAGAGGAAAAGGCATACCCAAAGGTAGCCCCTTCGTATCTCTCCTAAAAGGTTCTGCCTGCGAGAGAACATCCCTCGCAGGTTACCTGCGAGAGAATCCTCTCGTAAAAAATTTCAATTCAATTAAATTGCTTTTTATTTACTGAAGTTTCCATTTTTAGTCCGAGTGCCCCTAAATAAATTTATTATTGACACACAGAACAATATATTTTTTCTTTTGTTCGTTCACTATGACGTATTTATGGACTGTCTATGCCTTTTATGTAACATATACCGGAATTTATTATAAATAATTACGAAATATTCTATATAATCAATATATATATAATGTATATTTGTATGTATTTTCGTTAATCTGTATATATATTTAAACGCGTTGACAGATTGAAACAAAATTTGGGACAAATATTCTTCAAACAAAGAGAAACGGTACTGTGAGCGGTGAGAAACCTTAAGTATAAAGGTGAAAATAATTTAAATTAAAAAAGGTGAGTTTTTTGTGTTAAATTACTGCGCGTCAAAGAATCATGACGTCACAACACACGCTAGAGAAACGTTACTACGCGACGAACAGAGGAAGTAGTTCATTTTTTCGTAATGAAATAAAGCAGAAATATTTTGATTGAATAAAAAGTGTAATTATATCGAGAAATACTCCATCGAATGATGATAAAAAACACTACGAAAGATTATACAAACAGTGGAACTAATTTTCTTTTAAATAACTTGACTGACATGGCTTAAGTATGGCACATACTATGATTTTGCCCAATTTTGTATGTCCTGGAGGAGATATATAATGATGGTAAAATCAATATTTGTTAACCATTATAATTTAATGTATTTTTAATGTGCTAAAACTAACGAATTACTTCAAGTGAGATTCTTGAAATTTTTGTTATATGTTTATATCATTATAATTTCACATATTTTATTGTAAATATGTAAAGAATGTGTACCCGTGCAACACTGGGCATCTAGCCAGTTGTTAAATAATTTTATTTTAATAGAAAACTAATTTGGTGGTACAAACAGAATAAAGAAGTTTTCAAATAGGATTTAGTAGCGAGATCTAGTCTATATAATAAAAAACTATGTATTATTTAATGTATTTATGTATTTACGTTAATTTATATTCAAATTTAATCGCATGGACAGATTGCAACAAAAAATGTTACACATATTCTTCAAAACACGAGAAACGGTACTGTGGGGCTGAGTAAACCCCTAGCATAAATGTGTAAAGAATTATAATTAAGAAACGTGATCATTAAGTGTTAAATTACTACGTGCCAAGATAACATGATGTCACGCAAGAGAGAAACGTTACAACGCGACGAACAAAGGAAATAGTTCCTTTTTCCGTAATGAAATATATCAGAAATATTTTCATTTAATAAAAGATATAGTTTTAACCACCAATACTCCATATAATGGTAATAAAAAGCAATACGAAATACTTTACGATCCTCGCGGAAAATGTAAGTTAATTTTCGTGCCATATTAATGACTCCAATATGGCGACTATTTGTTTACCTTATAAATCTAGCTAACAATTTCATGTATTTAAAAGCGATATATAGTCATAGAAAATCCTGTAAATTTAATATTATAAAGATTTAACTCTCGTCTGCCTTTTATCCGTTGTCTTTGGACTGCGTTACCAGGCTCATTCTTTACAATTCCAGAATAAAAGTTACAGGTCGATATCAACCAGACTGCGTGAGTTTATGCTTCAATACTGGACGCCTTCTTCTAAGTCTCTAACTTCGAACGGAACGGAACGGAACAAATTTCAAATTCTCTATTAATCTCGTCGTATTTACGTTTTACTCACTGCTTACTATTAACTACTGTTTCTAACAGGTGCATTCTCACTGCTAAATATCCACTTAGTGTAATAATTTTGAGGTATTTGAGATGTAACATGACAATGGATGGCTTGCCCCCCCCCCCATATCAACCCTTGTAATATTTACAAGAACAATAGTAACGTGTTACAACAAACGGAGCAGTAAAACTCTCTTCCCGTGATTTATTAATTTCAGAATAGTACCTTATTTAAACTAGTAGAAACAAACGAAATTTCAAGGAGACCGATGGAGATACTTTATTTAAGTTGAATTTTCAACTCTAGGAAATTGCAAAAAAAAAATTAGTATTAAATATTCTGCGTTGCCATCAGTAACAATGCTTCATCCTTACCCTTATATAAAAAAAATCTTCTTGTTGGATAAGGAAACCGTTATTTGCTGTAACGACATGATATTCAACAGAACTGTAACGGAAATTTTAACATTTCAAATAAGGCCTTGTTTGAAACTGACAGACAGACGAAACAATGTATAGTAAATCTTAAATATCTCATCTCAGTAATTAATTAGTAGGTAAGATGCAGGAAGACTTCCAATACATTACACCGCTGTTCATGCAATTAAAGCAGATAAAACGGAAAATAATTAATTTTGTCGTATTATATTTCACTGAAAAATAAGCGCGGAATAAATGAAAGCATTGCTTCTATTCACCGAATGAGACGTTAAGATGGCTCTTAGAAAATTAATACCAACGTATTTTTATGAGCTGTGATATGAATTACAATTACCCGGAACCGACAAACAAATTAATTATTTTTTCAAAACCCCGCATTAAAATGATAATTACACATTAAATATGGGAATGTGGAGCCCTTTATGCCGGTCTAACAATAGGCCCTATCAGAAGGTAAAAGTTTGACTGAAATATTCAGACAGCTGCTTTGCTTTTGTGTCCTAGTAACATATTCGGTTACGGCGCGGATGACGTCATCAAAGCGACAGTAATATGCACAGGTTCCGTTCATTTGATTAAGGGAGGAGCCCAGCGATGCTCTCGGATGCGTCTGATATTTAATTAGCAACCATTATGCGTTGTCAATGATTGCTCCAATCAATGTTCTCTCCTGTATAGAATGTCTGCTGTTAGTGGGGGCGCAGCTCATTCGGAAGATACGATGCGGTTGGTAACTTGATTTATTCTGTACCGTGCGATTTTTTCTTTTCAGATATTTTTAGCAGTCAAAACCATTAAGAACAGTTTCCATGAGCCGTATGTAACATTAATCGATTTTGTATAGATAGAAATTATTATTAAGTAAAAATTTAACAAACTATTTAGATGCGACGAATTAATACGTAAGTAATTAAATTAACATTTAAAGTTGTTTTTGTTTGCGTATACAAATAGAAGAATTAAAGTGCAAAATCCTGTCAACTTGTTAACACAATCCTATCACTAAACAGTGTATCCAATTTAATAGCGCTCTGATTTTGACACAACCTCTATTTTAGACAGTATTGTAAAAGATTAATTTCTAAATGTTGTGTATTAAAAATCAGTCTAAAACTGTTAATATTACGCATGCCAATATTAATAAGTTATATGACGTTTTATTTTACGTTCTTTGGACCTTATATATATATCTTTGATTTTAGATGCATGGACTGCTGATAGATTCTCGTGTATAATGGCAAAAACATGTCTCACATAAATGCAGAATATATTTTTTTTTGGAAAACGCGCCAAGCACTGTTGGTAAAGTGTCGGTTTATGATTCGCAGGGAGGATGCGCGGCACATATCTTGCGGAAATCTTATTCCTTATTCAAAACGTTACCAACAGTATTATCATTTTCATCCACCTTCGAACGCCATTTCTAAAATCATGCATTTTTATTGACGATTTCAAGTATGATTAAAATTTTCCGAATGTACTTCACGTGATTATCCTGGACTGTTTAAACTCGGTATCTCGTTTCTTAACGGTAGAAAATGAACAGGAACCACGAAAGTAACATATATTACACACTGAAGCGACAAAAACGTTTGTGTCCTTCATATCAAAGTAATTAATGTATTCCTTGCAGCTTATAATGCTATTTATACTCCATTTTATAATTATTTCGTCACAAAGCTTCTATATGGCTAATGATTTAGTTCTGTAGTGTTGATAATTATTTGTGTGCATTTCTTTTTAACATTTATGATTTATTATTTCAACACAAATTGTGTACTTATTTCATTTTTATTTTTTTCAACATTGATAATTTGTTTCCAAATAATCATAGAAATCATCGGCACAAATTTAGCTTTCCTTAATAAATATTTCCAATTAAGGATTTATGTTGATCAATAATATGGTTTAAATATCTGATAAATTAATTTTGAGATCAATTTTTGAAATTTTCAACATTTATTTTTTTTAAAAAATCACAGGGTTCAACTGCATCGAAAGAAATTTTAAACAGAGATTTTATACGCAGTTTATAGATTATTATTATTTTTCTTTAAGGTATGTGTGTTTCAGCATGAACGTCATGCTTCTTTGGATTCGTGGACTGTAGTAATTTGTAATACAGGTGTTTGAGATCCCATGGAGAACAACAAATTAAAGAATACTTGCCTCCGGCGGAAGCAGGAACGCTCTTGAAAAAACATTCCCGCCCCAAATATGAATGAAGTGAGAAGTTTTATGTCGCTAAATCAATACGTCACTTAAGGCAAAAGTTTTTGACCCGGCTCAAGAACTTGCAAGTCGTACTGGAGCAGCGCTTCCAACTTTTATAGAGAGCCGTTTTCTTTGGCTTAGTAGAAATATGAAACGAAAAAATGATGATTGTGCAAAGAGGAACGTGTGTACTCCTTGAAGGGAGTTTGAATGGCCACCATCCTTTGGGGAGGAGGGATCCTAGCTGATTTTTGGGGATAAGCCAATGGGCGTGAGACAGTGGTGTTGGCTTTGAAATAAGGAATGAGAGGTTTTTAAGACAGATTTAGAGACCAAAGTTTGTTTTTGATGAGAAAAGTCACTTTAAAGGTCAAGAATTGGAGTTTTTTGAACGACTTCACTGTAAAATTACTCCAGTTGTGAAATTCTTCTGGATTCTGTCCTTGACTCTTCTTTTTGACCTCTAAACCGCCTGAGACTGAATGAATCAACACGGATATCGATCACCGTTACAAGTGATCCGGTTTTTTGCCCGACACACTTGGCCAATGCATGTTTTCCCGCCAAAAATGTCCCGAATGGCACGTTTTTACAAAATGAAGCATAATATTAATACTATAAAACATTTAATATGTTACTTATCGTATTATACATTATTTTTTTATTGTAAATTAAGTTATTCAGACAACTAGATTCCCAAATGATAAAAACAGACTCAACAAAGCTACACGTAATTTGAAATCATTGGTTCAAGATCAAAAGAAACAGGTCATACAATATTATCTATCAAACCTTTAATCTACCGAAGGAACAGATTACTCAGTATGGAAAGCCACGAGGAAATTAAAACAACCACATCAAGCAATACAACCATTTCGAAAAACCGACAGCAATTGGGCAAGAAGCGATCAGGAAAAGGCTACTGTGTTTGCAACACATCTGGCGAATGTATTTCATCCCTTTCCCTCTGCACTAACTCCAGAAGAAGAAGCCGAAATACGATAATACCTGGAGTCACTAAACCAAGTAAGCCTACCGACGAAAAATGACGATGAACGAAGACAAACGCTAATTAATTCCTACCTAAAAAGTAAAAAAAATTGTTGGCTATAATTACAAGTGAAGTTCTAAAGAACTTACCAGATAAAGCATAAAAATTAAGAAAATGCCATTTTTAACGCTATTCCAAGATTGAATCATTATCTGGACCAAGCGAAGGTGGCCAAAATATTAATTATACCTAAACCAGCAAAGCCTCCTGAAGAACCGTCGTCTTACCGACCGATTGACTTATTGCCAATAATTTCCAAAGTTTTTGAAAAACTTTTACTATAAGATTAAAACCGATGTTAGAAGATAATGAACTAATTTCTAGCACACCAATTTTGATTTAGAGAGAACCACGCCACTAACGAACAAGTTCACAGAGTAGTAAACACAATCAACCAGAATGAAAATAATTTACGTCTCATAGAAACTAATGAATAAGAAATATAGCCAATACAGACAAAAAAGGATAAAATAAATACCACACAACGTTTCTGGGATCCTTGTCCATTTCGTCAGGTGCTAAGAAGAGCCTAGAGAAACACAACTTCACTGGTCAGTTTCCAACACTCAAAAGCGACGTCCTTATTACAAATTTCTACATCACAATATTGTCCAAATATTCCAAGAATATCAATTACAGATCCACTAATACCCTTTCATACTCGATTAAAAACCACAAGGACCCACTTGACATCTACAGCAATCATTGTGTTGTTTACAAAATCTCTTGTTCTAATTGTAATTCCTGCTACATAGGGCAAATAAAACGTTCCCTTAATACACGTATCAAAGAACATATATCTAATATAAAACATCGCACTGATAAACAAGCTATAGTATCCCATAATATAAACAGTTCTAAACATACATTTGATTGGCAAAATGCTAAGATTTTAGACAGTGACACCAGGTACTATTCCAGCCTCATTTCAGAGATGCTTCACATTAAATCCAACATCACAGCTATTAATGTACAAACAGACACTATTAAACTCAATAATTTCTATAATCCCTTGTTATTACGCTAAATCTTCTGTTTTCCCATTTTCGTTGCTCCCTTATTGTTATGCCACCCCTTCGGCTATCCCATTGTCGTTGCGTTTTAGTCGCTTTCGAGTGTTGTCGACAGACCAGTGCAGTTGTGTTTCTCTTGGCTCTTCTTAGCACCTGACGAAAGGGACAAGGATCCCAGAAACGTTGTGTGGTATTTATTTTACCCCTTTTTGTCTGTCTTGGCTATCTTTCTTATTATAATCAACAAGACTTTCGAAGAAAAGAAATACAGCTTCACAACCTTTCCTAAAGTAACTCAGGCATTTGATAAGATCTGGCAAACGGGATTGCTTTTCAAGATCAAGAAAAATTTACTATACATTTACTATCATCTTTTAAAATACTATCAGAGCGACAGACACTTCGAGGTTAAGTTGCAAGGTGAACTAAGAAAATTACTTCCTATTAATTGAGGTGTACCGCACGGTAGTGTACTGGGACTACCTTCTGTACACGGCAGATATCCGTACCACCGACCATACGTTCATGGCTACATTTGCAGATGATACTGCTATTTTAGAATCTCATGAAAAACCTACCATTGCATTGAGTCACCTACAAACCTCGCTTAAACACGTTCAAGACTGGCTCTGACTTTGGCGCATAAACGTAAATGAAGCTAAGTCTACTCAGGTAACCTTCAACTTAAGAACGAGTCGAAGTAAACCTGAGAAACCGTAAGTTGGAGTGCATAATATTAACAGATGTAAACGTTATTAAAGGATAACAGTCAGATGTCGTTCTCTTCTTTTGATAATAAAGTTAGAAGCAATCTATAGGTTAAGTTCATTAATAAATTTAGTAAATACTTTTGTTTAATTTAAAACTTAAATGTTGGGTCTTTTTAATAGTTCGATTCTGGCCGTCACCAAACCCAGTAGAGACCCATGAGAGCAAGAGTTTCTTATTATAATAGTAGAATATTAAAATCAATTGTAAACTCTTCTTGTGTTAATAAAATTTATTTGTTGTTCATAAATATTATATTTTTTTATTTCGACGCTATTATATGGTTATTACATATTGGCGCAACAACGTGTGGCACGATTTTTTGATAATAGGGCAGAATCATAATTAAAGAACAAAATCTGACTAACCGCGGTATTGGTGCAAGAAAGTATTTTATTTTGGATAGGATGTGCATGCAAATTGTTTTGGAAATGAATTGTACGCGTGTGAAAGTTAGAGAGAAAAAATGATTGAAGGTGCATTTAAAGTTAAAGATGATAGCTTAAATTTGGTTTAGTTTGTGGTTTTGAGTGTTAGTTAGATTAAATTTAATTTAGAGAAAATGGGTTCTAGAGTTAAAAATTCACAGAGAAAAATGGTAGGACATAGTGGATATATGATGATATTACAGTTATTAAATAAAAGTATGGCTGAAAATAATAAAAATTTTGCAGATATCAATAAAAATATGGCTGAAAATAATAAAAACTTGGCAGATATCAATAAAAATATAGCAGATAGAAAGGAAGACATTGCTGATTTGGGTAAGAGTATGGATAAAAATTGGGCAGGTGTGAAGAAAAACTTAGCAGATTTGGGTAAGAGTATTAGAGAGGACAGCGCAGAGATAAAATCTGATTGTATAGAAAAAGTAAACAAACAAAATGTAAACATTGAAATTGAAACATGTGAAGTATCAAATAAAGTGGGGTCAAGGAGTGTCACGGCGAACCAGTGATAGTGTGTTAGAGTCAGTGTGTGAATGTCAACTTATTTAAAATCTTAATACAATTTATGTAATGAGAAAAATAATACATTGCACCAATATAACGGGAAATGTTGTAAATCTTTTAATGAACGGTGATTAGATATAAGTTTCTGAACGAAATCTGACAAATTAGGGCAAATACTGTAAGAAATTTAGTTTTTCGAAGAGTAAAGGCTGCACATTCCTTTCTCAAACCAAATTTGGGGCGTAATGTAATGCATATAATATAATGCATTGGATTAAAAACAGCGCACATGTCGTAAAGAGAATGCGAGGGAAAAGTAACCGCGGGTCCTGTCACGAGGTGACAAGACGGAGCGGTAAGACATTTATCTAGGATGAGTGCTGGTGAGCGGCAGAGAGGAAGCCGTAATTTGTAGAGACAGTGTGACGGTGCGGCAATTAGGTCTAAAGAGTGATTGCGGGTCCAGTAACTTATTTATTTGGGGAACGGCGTGAAGAATTCGTAACGCAGAACGTGGGCGAGCAGATGTTCCCAAAGTGGCTATGTTAGAGAAGGCTTTTGTCTCTGACGAATGACCTGACAAGTACTTGGGACTTGGAAGAAAAGATCTTGTGCGAGTCGGACAATAGAGAGCAGCCGACAAGTCCTGAGTAATTGCGGGGGCGAAATCACGGCAGCTGCAAGGAGAGTCAGTGGGTGTAAGGGTCCAGGCACTTGTTGACTTAGGATCTGGAGAAACGTGCCCACCAATATTACTAAACAATACACCACTTCTTCAAGCAGAATACGTCCGATACCTTCGTATGCACCTCGATCGCAGACTAACTCGGAAAAAAATGTATTTTGTAAAGGGAAGCAGCTAGGCATAAAGCTCTTCAAGTTTAATTGGCTAATAGGACGAAAATCCAAATTAACTTTAAACAACAAAGTACTAGTTTACAAAAGAATACTAAAGCCTATTTGGACATACGGGTTACAACTATAGGGAACAACAAGCTACTCCAATTTAGAAATTCTACAGAGATTCCAGTCAAAGCCTTTAAGAATAATAGCAGATGCTCCATGGCATGTTACAAACGAGGTCATCCATCGGGATCTTCATGTAAAAACGGTAAAGGAGGAAGTGAAGTGCGTGAGTGCTAAAAATATTAAATACAAACTTTCTAGCTATGAACATGCTTAACTACAGCAGACTAAAAAGACTCAGTCCTCTCGAACTATACATGTTCACAAAATATTACCTATATGCTAATAAGTAATTTTCGGGGAGCCCTCCTCTGGGGTGGCGTCTCACATGTACTTCTTTGTACATACAATTTACTTATTGCTCAACAGAGAAGATTGAAAATATAAATTAAAGATAAACAAAAAGAAATAATGTGTGGAAAATTTACAATCAAACTTGTTACACGTATCACTTAAGATCCAGAAACCAACCCTGAAGGCTTAAAATAAACCTAGCATCCCTAGAAGAGCGTAATTTTCAAAATATGCGATAAAGACCTATATTGGTGCGGAATAAATTGTTTTCAGTGTCTAAGCCCTCAGGATTCTTCCTGGATCTGAAGTGATACGTGTACCTTTGGTTGAAATTGTTTCACGCATTAATAAATATCTTAATTAACAATAATTATCATATATAATAGGATAAGTGTTCTGAAATATTAATATTATGATTTCTTTCGTAAAAACGCAATGTTACGGAAAATGACCAATCGGGATACTGACCAGATATTGCTGTCGGTAAAATTTTCATCGGGCAAATGTGTGTCTAGATTTTGTACTAGACCACCGTTACAAGCAGGTAACAGCAACGACAGCCCAAAAAACTATAAAAAATTTAAATGTTAACCGTTATTTTGTTTTCCTAAGCCATGGATACCACAAAACTTTGATCTCCCACAAGAATATTGAAGTTGACTGCAATAATGTTATTCAACTTAACTCAACCTTATTGGCCCCATATTTTACTACATCACGTGTATACTCCATCACATTATCTTCGTAGTGAGATGTTCGCATTTTCAATATATGCACTGGATCTGCACTTTACTTTTACAAAGATCAAACGATCATTTATTGTACTTTGGACACACTAATCACAAACTTATTTTTTCAATCATATGGCCATTCAACATGTGTCCCACTCGAATACATTGCTTAGTTTCTTTTGCACAGTTTTAGTTTGGATTCGTATCTTAATACGGGAGTTTTAAGTGATAATTTTTAAAAAAAATGAAACATCTACGTTTCTGGGAACCTTGTTTCTTCTTCAGGTGCTAATAAAATAAAAACACAAGAACCTTGGCCACACGACTCCACAGATCAGTTGTGTGACTGCAGGGTCTTGTTATGGCTGAAAAATGTGTATGGCGATGCAACAGTGGATGTCAGCATTGTTTGGCGATGGCCTTGTTGCTGTAACGAAGCCGAAGAACAAACATCGTTGGTGGTGATGACTTAGGAAGCAAGACCACGCTTTTTACCGCAGTGGAATACATGCCCCTGTTAAACGGTGAACAAAAACTGTGGAAAAGGACGGAGACTATATTGATCAGTGTAAATTGAATCATTAATAGTGTGGGCTTATGCTGTGTAAATTGCATGTATTTGTCTTGAAAAATAAAAATAAATAAGGAGTCATTATTTATTAACTCATCCTCGAATTTGTTCGGCAAATAATAATATTTAAACATTCACACATATTTAATAGGTAGATTATTTTGCCGAGTAATATGATTGTAGTAATTTATTTATGTCACCCCGTACATGATAGGCCACACACATCGCACGCAACCTCAAACTAAATTTTCTCTTGCTGAACGAATTGCGTTGTTTAGCAGTGGAGTTATGTTGTGTTCCCGTGTCTATATTTCAGGTCCTATCATAAATAGCTTCGCGTTTCATTAAGTCATTCTTCATGAAGCGCAATGTTTGTCCGTTTCTGGATTTTAATCGCACGAGGGAAATTAGCAGCCCCCGGACCCGATCGCCACAATGGCCAGACCCTCGTTAATCAGTTAGGGAATCGGGCGCGACCCCGAAAACATAAATCGGGGCCGCAGTCGACTCCTGGTTATTAATGCTGCTGGTAGTAGTTCTCGACGATCGCTCATTTGCCGATATTGTGTGTACCGGCAGAGCCATCTGCCGGGGCGGACCGAATCCGTGTACGTCGCAGTTTCAATCTCGTAGACCTATTGTTGTAAACAGGAACTTATCTTGTAGCTTGCTGGCTGCTCGCCAAGGTTCGCGTCGGTATTGGAACCACAGAAAGCGGTTCGAGGCGGGCAGGAATATTATGGGCCGATGTAAAGAGCACTGCGTATGTCACCTCAGAAACCCGACATTATGTCCCCTTAATTCCACCACAGAAAATAATTATAATTATTAATGTTGAAAAACACGCTGGATGTTAAAACCGATAGTCTTAAAACTTACAACTTCAGTAAAATGCGAGGGTCGATAATTGTCCCTTGATATAAACTGTGGCAGTGACTTATGTTTATCATTTTTCAAACGTCTGATTTGAAAAATTAATAAAAAATAGCGAAAATAGACAAAAGAAGTTATATAAATACCACAGAACGTTTCTGGAAACCTTGATACTTTCTTCAGGTGCTAAGAAAACTAAAAAGACAAGAGTCTAGAGCGACACGACTGCACCGTTCAGTTCACAATGTCATTCAGTCTAAATCATGTGAATAAATTACAAAACGTATCAAACGTACGTATAATCCTACTCCATTTGTTCCTTCTTTCTTGTAAAAAAATTTATGCAGGCTCAACAAATGAGAATAAATATTATTTATTGGTTTTCGGTGTTATTGAGCCTAACTGCTTTGATTACAGATTCGGTTTTCAGTCGAAAGATTGGCTACAAGAATCATAAATACAGCTTAAGGTAAGAAAATGGACTATCGTGACGTCACGATTTGTGTCCTTACTCTTCAGTAATAAAACATTTATGTTAAAATACAAAGAAAATTGGGGAGGTGAACCATTCTGGTGAAGTGAATTCAGAACTTCAGAACGAGTATTTTAATTTTCGGTTGACATAGGTTCACCTCGAATTGAATAAAGATCATGTCCGCTATTTCAATTGGAATAGTCGGCCAGCTGCCTCTTAAACTGGTCCAGGCATGGCGACCCAACAGCAAACCCCTCTCCCGCCATCGGGTGTGGGACAAGTACCAAATGCCCGACTGACCTGATACAGGTTTTTTTATGGTTTTTCCTGTAACACTTTTAGGCGAATTGCCGGGTAGGATCCTTAAACCATAGCCCGGGGGCAATAGTTAACCATTGGCTACCTTTCTTTACCTTTCCGCATCCCCCCTTTCACTCCCTTTCCTGTTCTGTAAGAGGGGAGTTGCCACTATGTGGCTTACTTTACACATAGTCTGTCAACACCTTAAAAATACGATGCAATTATTTTCCCTTCGCAAAGGTGTTAATTGGTCCAGGTTCTTTATTCTTTATTTTCACCGTTTTTTTTTCTATTTTTATATGACGTATCTTCCATTCTATTTCTTTCCATAAAAACTTTTGTCAGCTCTACAAAATCCCTTCTCTCAAAACGAGTTATGTTTCGAATATAAACACAGAATTTTCATTTTATTTCAAGTCGAGCGATATTTTTGTCACGTAATCCGTCAGGATAAATTAAGAAGAGCTCTGAATTCTTGCAGAACGTGAGTTTTTAATCCTTGATGCGTTGTCGTGAACAGTCACAGCCCCGCTGGTAGTGTGGGTGGAGGCCGGCAGAGCTCCCTGACGACGTCGCGTCCCCCTCCCCCGGCGACTACGCCCCCCACCCCCACCCCCATGGCATGGCCCGCCGGCCGCGTGAGCGTTCAGTTGCTTCTCGGCCGCCCCACAGTGCAGCCACTATGTGTACGGCGGGGGGCAGACACGCAGCCGTCGCTCCACTCTAAGGTGAGGACTGCGGCGCTAATGACATAAGCATCGATATTACCCAATAGCCTTCCAAACATGCTCTTCTATTAAATAGTGTCTGAAATAATTTACATTTCAGCAAAATAAATCAACATTTTTCATTTAAATAAACTATTATTTACAAAGTATCAAAATGATTTTAATTGAATAATTTATTATTTACCTATATAAAGTATATAAAAATAGACTTGTGTAGTAATGGTTCAACTCCTTGACGTACTTCTGTGCATTAAAAACTAAATTTGTATAAGGGAAATTTTGAAATTTAAATGATTCGTTTAAACACTTACTCTGCCCTCTAAAAATATATTAAACATAACAATGAACATTTGGTTTTTTCAAAACTTAAATAACACTTTAAAAACAACTGGCAGTGCCGAAAGAGAGCATGCCTTTGAAATACTACTCAATTTTATTTAAATAACATTAATTTTAGATTCATTTTAACAGAATAATTTGGCAATGTATAAATATTATTTACATATATATTAAAATATTATTATAAAATTTGCAACGAAAGAAGTTACATGGTGAAAAATAGTATTTTAGTTTTATATAGGAAATTTGTTCATAGATTTTTTAAAAGTATCGGACTTCTTAATAAAAAGGTAATACTCAGGGGAGCAAAAGAAATAACTAATAATATATACACGTCATTTATAAATACAATATTGAAAAGAAAGTTAGAAATTCTATGAAAAAGGAACAGGAAAGGTTCAGGAAAAAAGTTATTTGTTTCATATAGTGAAATATAAAATTCGTTGTCAGGGCAAAGCATTTAGAGTCTTCTTAGTATTGCAGCCGTGGGCATTTTCCGCGAGCTCAGTCTTACGAAGACGAATATGTCAGACTTATTTTCAATTCCCTTCACATCTAGTCTGAAAATTTCACATTTATATAATACAATTGAAGCACAACAAAATTAAAATTACCGTTGTCACTAGGCTTCAAAATTCGGCTTTAGACTTACATGTGAGAAAGGATTCTCACGTTTTATCCGCGAAGATAAATTTCGCTTGATCCCCTCTTTTTGTCATGTTTAATCCTCGTAAACCTTTTGATAAATTAACGTAAGAAATTATCATATTTTTGAGGAATGTTAATTGTTACGCATAAATTAAATCCTGCAGCTGGGCCCCACTTGCTGGGATTTGTATCAGAAACTTTAATAAGTCACTGCGTTTGTTAATTACTATAGCACTGTACAGTAATTTGAAAATGTAATGGATTTTTGCCGACTAAAACACTCTTATCGCAAAAACAATATAAAAAATGCTAATTTCGTCCGGAAAAGCGATGTAATTATTAACAGAAATTGTAGACTTTTCCAGAGCAACTGTTGGATGAAAATTTATCGGAATTACAACATAGTGAAGTCGTTTGTTTGCCACTATGCTTCGATGACTGAAGTTTATGGCGGTGCTAACCATCGAAACAAACGTCACGCTGTTGGAATTTCGAGAATTCTTCAGTACTATTAAAATTTTAATGACGTCAAATTTTTCGGTCAATATTAGTGGAGAAATATCGGGTTAAACTTCTAAAAAAATCACATTCAGTAAATGAAAATTATTTATTGTAAATTTAAAACACAATATAATTTATACTATAGGATAATTTATTAAGTTATTTTAGCGGGATGTAAGGTTTTAACTGCACCCATTAAATACTATAGAAATATTCCTATAAATTACATAACAGCAGCAGCTATTTTATAACCTAAATCTCTTGAATATGCATTAAATTATTAATCTATTTGAGGGTAAACCATTTAACAGCAACGAATGTAATAATACTAAAAAAAATCATAAACTTAAACGAACTAAGAAAATTTAAATTTAAAAATGTCGGACGTTTTGTAGCAGACTGGCGTCTTATTCTCACAATGAATCCTTAGATTTTAAGTTTATTTGTACGAAGGTCCTTCTTAGAATAGTATACAACTAAAAACATTAACTTATGATTGATTCGGAAAATATAAGAAAGTGATAGAATAATTTTGTTCCCACTCAAAAGTAAAGTGAAAAAAAAAATTAAAGAATTTATTGATTAGCCTTTAGAAAAAAGACACCTATCCGGGTCAAAACGTCCGGCACGTTTACATTTTCACCGTTTTTGTTTCTTTGTTTTAAGTTTGTCTGTACGAAGAACGTTTTTAGGATTATTATATTTGACAGACGTTAATATTTTTTTATATTGATTTATTTACAGTCGCATCTAAAACTCCGGGTATTATTAATAATAAAGTAAATAATTTTTTTTATAGTCGGGGGACTGATTTTCCGAGAGTTTCTCTCACGCAGTGGCCGGGATTCGAACCCGGGACCTCTGTGATGTGAGTCAGTAACCACAGGAGGTCGGCTACGTTAATTTATATTTTATATTACGAATCTATTTGTGTGACATCATTGTAAGACAATGTTTCAAGTTTTTAGAAACAATAAATGGTAATTACGTTATTTACAACAAAATATTAAGACAATATACTCTTTTCGAAAGTTCATTTACATATAATTTTGAGCAGCATGATGCTTTTAGTTTGAAATTGATTGAAAATTTGAACGGCCTACATTTCCAAACAACGATTTAGTTGGCTCTTACCTACGTAATCATATAATCTAGGTGGTAATTGAAACTTTGTCGAACATCGTAATTCATTAATCAAGAAATATTTCAGAACGGTGTTAAAAAATATATGAATTAATTTTTTTTATTTAGGAATGAAGAAAATTCTGAAATACAATGATTTATGGCTAATTAAGTAAAATTTTGTCCATTTTATTTCAATTAAATTATTGTTGTTAGTTATGAAATTTGAAAAACGTTTTGGTCGTATTTAATTTTAGTCTGGAAGTTACCAAATTTTTATTAAACAGCCAGTACTACATTCTTATTAGGAATAACATTGCTACACCTGAAGATGTCTACAAATGTCGGGATGAAGCATTGTGTGTATCTTTAGTTACATTTTTCCATTTAAAATGTCTTTAATTAAATATGAAATGCAATTCTTACTAATCAACTTAACTATTTTGTAACTTAATTGACTATAAATCAGTATATTGGTTTATAAACTTTCAAATAAAATTTAATTTTAAAATACTGAAATAACATTAAACAAATTTAACTCTTAATAACTGAAAATTTATATTGTAACAAAACTAAAATTTTAAATATTAGTGAAAACTATATTTCCGAACCAATTTTTTTCATATGTTGTAAACATCGCGTGATAATAATTTATTTTTAAGAAAGTTTTTAGTACAATTGTTTGTTTTTGCATTTATTCATTTCTAACTATTTTTTCTGACAATTTTACAAACAGATATTTCCTGTTCTTTTTTTCTGTGGTTAAAACATGCTACATGAGCATTCGGATAAGCGTAGAATTATTATTGTATCATTATTTTTGTGAAACATTTTTACATACTCCTTTCACGTAGTTACTATGCCAACATACACATATAATTATGGAGCAATTGAAATAAACAATGACTAAAATAACATATTCTCTTCTATCAAAACACCATCAATTTGTAATTTTATATTTTTCATATAATATGCAGAATATTATTGTAATGCGTTTATCCGTTCGGCTTTAATATATGCGTTAATATTAATTCGCATTAAATGAATGTTACAGTTAAAATAGCGCTTAAAGTTACATTCGACGCGTATCGATTTCAATTTATTGATAATCAAACACAGCAACGACTTGTTTATTTTTATACAGTTGCACAATAGCTCTCTGTGCAATTGTTCTCTGTAAAGTATTTTCCGCAGTTGCAACTGAAATCCGGCAGCGCGCTCTTAACATAGGAAGTTGACCACAAACTTTTGTAAATTACGACACGAATTTATATGCTACTTAATTCTTTCTTGGTTTAAAAATATACTCAAGAATATCGTACAGATAAAAGTATGAAAAAGTGTTGGTTTAGTACATTTCATTGCATAAAACATCCTCTGTTTCGTTATAATTTCTTAAACGTAGTTTATTTAACGTAATAGAGTCAGAAACGTTTTAATTAATTGCATTTCACATAAACAAAGTCCCATTATATAACATGTCAGGGTCCTAAAAACGCTATAAGAACACAAAAATACTTTATTCTTTCTTTAAATTTTATCATTTTAGTTAATTTATGTTACCATAAATTTTTAATACGTAAATAATCATAATTACAGCTTTGAATATGATTCAGGAACATTAATTGTAATCGACAATAAAGTGATTCCTTGTATTTGAAATATACGTCATATGGTCTGATTTACTGGTTAATTGGGCAAATTAATGTTGTGTAGGCCTATAGAGATAGACGTTGGGGGAAGAACAATACAATTTTGTTACTGTAGAGATAAGGGAAGAAGGGTAAAAAAATGGGAGTAAATATCTAGTAGCGAGTGAATTTCGTGTAGCGGAAATCCACTGATACCCGGGAATGAATTGCAGGGCGATAGCAGGCCGACAGAAAGGTAATACAGACTGAAATCTTCTCGCTCCAGAGTCGCTATCTACAACTGGCGTGGATTTGCATGTTTATGCCGCTCTCGTTCCGTGAGGAACCACGCTCACATAAACAGGAGGTCCAATCACAGAAACCGGACTGAGAGGCGACCGAATTAGTGGCGATACTGGCGAGTTAAAGGGGAGCGTCCGACATTCGAAATTCCGGCCGGTTGTGAAGGAACGCTGCAAATATATCCTAGTTTATGTTGACCTCATCTACTTCGGGACTTTCATTACAATTTCAGTCCTCAAATAGTTCTTGTCACACGGTTTTATTATCAATTGTATGCCAGTAGCAGAATTAATCAAGCATCTGAAGGATAAATAATGTATATAACACATGCGAACGTAATTATTGCGTTGAGATAACGGAAAGACTTAAATATATTTGATGAAAAATTTATTAATAAACTTGTTACCTGTAATATAGCGTACCTACCAAAACTTGAGATCAATCTAAGGTGGATGTCAATAACGTTTAGTTTCATCTAAGATACGGAATGATCACACTGATCAGGTCGGAGCAAAATCTAGCACCGACTCTTCTTCAACGTCGAGAGGAAGACTTCTGGGATAGGAAAATAGGAAAGTCAATAACGTCAAGTTCTTGGTATCTATAGTACCATCCAGATACATTAACAAATCAGAAAGCGGTAAGAAGTTAAAGATATAGTTTAATACAGAAAAGCAAGACTGAGTAGAGGGCAGCCAAAAATTACCGTAGAATGACTAACTCTAAAAATAGCTTCAGAGTCTGAACGAAAATCCCGTCGTAAGTGAAGAATCACCTCCTAAAAGGCCAATAAAAAGGTTCAGATCATCACACGTAATCTGTAGCGGGGCCCCTTAAAACCGGTTACCAGAGGTATTCTACAGAGTTCGCATCGTAGCACGACACCGGACGAAAAGTGTTTACGTTTTGTCTCCACCCGATACTGGCACATATTCCGGGGTTCCAAATGAAGAAAATTTTCTCACGAGTGTGCGGTTTAATCCCATATTATTATATAGTATGTATATATATTTTATAAATTGACATATTATTGAAATTAAATTATTTTTATTATTATAAATAATTCGTCCTATTTTCATTCAAAAACATTACATTGTACTAACTTCTCCAAATAGGATTAAAATACTACAAATTTTTCCATAAACACCGCAGTTTTTCGGTAGCTTCCACATTTGAACGTTAAAATATAATTATTTTTTCAAATTAAATGTTGTTTTAAGAATTTTCCCTTTATTATTTAGTGCATAATGTAGCATGTATGCATCATAATCTTTTAGCATCACCCCAGAAGCGTCTGTTGGTTTCTAATAGACCTGAATTGTGATCCAGATATGAAACAACATAGATTTAAGGAAATGTCAAACTTTTGCCGTGGAGAGTTTAAAACATGCCTGTCCTAGCTTTCTGTGAGTCAAACCCTCAGTTCATAATTTTCTGCGCTCCAGTTACTTCAAAATATTTATATTTTGTGTTTTTTTTTAAGCGTTATTCTCAAGGTACTCTAATTACTCAAAAATCATAAATATCAAACTAATGTGAATTATTGCTAAATCAGACCTAATTATGTTTGTTTTAATTTATTTCATATGAGCTGTAATTATTTTAATTAAATTTTATTATTGATCAAACTTTTATTAATTTTATTAAGACTTATAATTTTCGACTAACTTCTAAAACATAAAATTTTTATTTCTGATACATTAAAATATATTTAATTTTACTGTAGTTAAATTTTATTTACAAATACAACAAAAGCTTAAAAACGTGAAATTATTTATTATTAATGACCATTCATATTTAGAAACTACATGCGCATGATGTTGCATATTTACAACATAATAAAAATGTTCAAATAATATTACAAAATTTACGACCCTGTTTCTTTGATTATTTCTTACCGTATTGTATTCCCAAAAATAAATATTAGAAAATTTAGTTTCAAAAAATGTAAAAAAATTATGCACTAAATGCGTAGAAGCTACAGTCAGTGATCTGAAGAATCCAAAATTGCTTAAAGACTTTGCGGAGTTGAATATTGCAGGGCAGATGTTTGACCCTCACGTTTTATTCCTAAGTGATGACATTTACTGTTCGTAATTATACTGGGATAAAAAAGTTGGTGGTTGATGGAGTTACAATAAATATGTCTCAACGTAATATTTGGATACACAGGCGTCAATCTCTATTTTCTTACAGATAGGCCACTTAATATATAATATTCTTTGGCTTCTAACCTAGTGAAAAATTTTATGCGCGACATTTCGATGACGTTCACTGTCATCGAGAATATTTTATTCATTCTTTACACCGAGAAAGACTGAATTCTTTTTGTTTACCTTCTTTACGTGGCTACCGTGGCTTTATTTATATTAAAAAAAATTCGCACTTAAATATTTGAATAAAATGGCATATCAAATTGCACTCAAATTATCAGTATTTATTTTAATGTAAGTTAATTATTAACTGTCCTAAAGTAGGTTTTATTAACACTTAATATACCGAAAAATCATTTTAAACGTTTCGATAATGAATTGACTTCAGCCCATTCGTAATTATTATAAGTTAAATACACTTCATATTACATATTCAAAGAATTATATATTTCTCATACAATTTATATTTCCTTAACAACATAGATCCATATGAACGTACCTCATTTTAGTTTCAATTATTCCGGAAGATCAGCTCGGTAGTCAAACTTGCAACGATTATCAGGCTATCCGATGTTAAAGCAGGAACCGCTGGATTCCGGTAACGCGGTAACGACTCCTCTGGTATTGCAGTAACCGAAGACTGAGAACCGAACCTGGTACTCCGAAATAGCATTGGCACCTGACATTATCAAGCCTCGCCAATTATTCCTGTTGCTGCTTGAGATTTACTGGATATTTTAACGTCCATTACTAACACAATATCGTCGATAGTATAAGGAAAGACATTACTGAACTTTGCATTACTTAACGATAACTCATCGAATTCCTCGTTCAATCTCAATCGTAACACTTTCTGCAAAATTTTCTTTCTAGAAAGTAACTTTGGAATACGTTAATTTTTTCAACTATTATATAGTTTGCGAGAAATATTACACAAAACACATATTTTTATTAATTGAGCTATCCATTTTTTTCATTTCAGTAGCAGTTAGAATTATTAAACAATTATGAAGTTAATGATGGAATTTCCGAAAGCTTCTACGTCAATGAAATTGTTTAATAAATGAAATAGACTGATAGTGTGTGTGTACGTATGTTCCGCATACAAATCTAGACCTGTGGAGAAAACTTGACCAAAATTTTGTACGCGTGTTCCTTTCGAGTCAGAAACAAACTCTGTGGGGATCAGACACAAATACTGCCACTAGGAGTGGGTGGTCGGGACTAAAAATTTTCAAACGTGTTAAAATGGCCGATATTTTTCGGAAGAAAATTTTTCTGGGTCAATTAAATAGATAACGTTACTCTAGATATTTTTGTGTATGATTTGAACACCTTTCGGAATGGAAGGGGAGCACCCATACGAATGGGGGTAGAGGGGGGTTGCATAAAAGTAACGCAAAAACAACCCAGTTTTGAGTCAAATCCGGGTTATTGATGTCGCTGAGTTTAATTACGACAACCCGGGTAACGCCATAAACCCAGCTAGTTATTAATAAATATAACTCGTAATATTTACAGTAAGTTGTTGAAATTTGAAAATGGAATATTATTAATGTCAGAAACATCGCATCTAGAAGTGAGGGTCTGTTTTCCAGAAAAGAAGGACGACGAACCGTGGCGCGAAACCATTAAAACCCCACCTAGGAGATAAGGCAAGGTCAGTTACTTTACGACACTTTTACGAGAACCTCAAGCGATAGATGCTGATGGATAGGAACAACAAGTTTTTCGGGAGAGGAAACGTGAAGTCCTTGGTCGGAGATTTACTATGCTCTTAATCAAGGTACATTATTCTTTAATAAAATATCTTCCTTGTTTCATAATATATATACCTATAAATTCGGGCTTGTTTACAAAAGACCGTATTCTTGTTCATATTATATATTTTATGTACATATCAACGCACAAATTTAATCATCGTAAATTATAGAAACCATAACTTACACTTCAAAGAAAATTGTGTAGGAAAGCAAAGTCATTGAAGCCATTATTATCTTAACATTTATGAGAAAGCCAAAAAGGTGGAAAAATTTTGAAGAAAACTTTTTTCTTGTTGCAAGATATACGTTCCAGTAAAAAAGAAGGGCTCGGTGAAAGTGTATTAGTCCTCCTCGAGAACGAAGTATAAAGGAAAGAGGATTCGAGGAGGTGAAACTATGTGGAAGGTTGTGGCGTTAACAAACGTGAAAACTCGTTCTCTGAGGATTAGTCGGCTGATTGGAAAAGTTTCGTTT
The DNA here is from genome assembly GCA_037074705.1 of Zhengitettix transpicula. Lineage (NCBI taxonomy): Eukaryota > Metazoa > Arthropoda > Insecta > Orthoptera > Tetrigidae > Zhengitettix > Zhengitettix transpicula. Next base: position 18,312,259 of record CM073593.1, on the reverse strand, counting down.
CACGGGGACAGAGTTGTCATTTCTCTTTAATGTCCAAGCTGACGTGGATCGGATCCGTTCTCATAGAAGCCATTTAATCAATTTCTTTATTGTACTATACGGTAAACGGTTACTAAAAATAATATATTTTTTAATAATCCTTTATGTGTGCATAATAGTTTAATGAATGTAAATTTATTAGCGTTTTCAGAATGAATGCTTCGTTCTTCTCTGAAGAAATTAATAGGCATCACTATTAAATATTTCAGTTAAAAACAGCTTAACAATTTTAATTGATGTAAACAGCGCAAACATGGATGGGGGCTCATTCTGATAAAATCTTTCCGGATGCGTCAGGAACCATAGTTGGAAATTAGAGAGACATTGTTTAAGCAGAGACAGATTTCTGTATAAAACAATCGTAGCTTTTCCTTATCAATATCAGTTTAAATTTTTAAGAAACACTGCTGACATTTTGAAAATTCTGAAGATATCAAACAAATTTCTCTTTCATGACAAATAGTGTATTGATTGGTTGTTTCAGCAAATCCACTAGTGTTATGAATCGTTCATAAACGTTTTAATGAAAGGATCACTCAGAAATTTATCGTATAATCTTTCGGTTTTGAGACCGACGACAGCCGAAAGTTTTTGGAAACGAATTAATTTACCGAGATGTCTTCGAATACAGTGAAATAATTTTAAATTAAACTGTATCATGAGTATTACATATGAATTAATATTTAATATATTTATATGATATCCCTTTAGTAAAGGAATGCCACTAATGTCGCACCAGGAGTAATAAATGTGGTACTGGTCGACTAGCGTTCATCTGTTTTATAATCAAACACTTCTTATCGGATCACATTTCTTCATTTAAAAATAAAATAAAAAATGTTATATTTAATAATCTGGCAGTTTTAGTTTAATAAATAAATAAATATTTCAGCCAATGTGTCAGAAATATTCATTAATAAAACGAAAATTATTTTACAATACTACATTTCGTCCACAGTTTTGGGACTTATTTAGGTAATCAGGTTATATAAAGTTTTGAATGTATACTAAATTAGAATTTAGAGTCACGGACTGCGTCCTATGACAGTTGTAACGATGTTTTTATTAAAATGACCCGTTTACACCATGGCACGCATAGAGTTTTACAATATTTCACACAATAGCTAAAAATATGTTTCAATTTCATACAAATGATTAATAAGTGCTCTTGATTTACTATGAGAGCCATTTGTATTTTAAGTTAACGAATGATAAAAATATTTTCCTTCTATAGTGATTGTCTTTTAAAGGCTACAGCGATTTTTCTTCACTCGGAAAAGAAAAATATTTCAGCACAAGTAATAGATCTGAAGATGTGGTTCACACACACTATACAGTACAGTAAAAGTCGATATTTAATGGGTTGTATTGTTGTCCAGTTAGAGACTCAAAAATCAATGTTTCGTTCATTATTCTGGAAGTTAAAGTTATTGTATTCCGCATATTTACGATATATATATATAAAGAATTACAATTGAATTATGAAATTGTGTGAAATGTTCGATGCAGTGGTATCAATAATAGTCCATTTTGCTCTGGATACCGAAGGTACGTTGTAGAAGAGGAGCTTAATTTTTTTGAAAATGAGTTTCCGTATTTTGGACTCTGTCAGTGCTCCGAGATATTCTTTAACATCTCATTTTAGTATTTTGACATACACTTCCATAATCATGGTACATAAATTTCTAGACGAAGTTTCATGTTGACACTGTCTGCCCTCCCAGAAACATTTTGTAATGGTAAGAGAAGCAGCAGTGTAAACTTTCCGTGTCAAATACAACACAAATGCGGGCGATCAAGAACTCGCTCGTAAACGAGTTAAGCGAGTTACAGCGATAACTCAGCAGAGCAGAAAGTTAAAGATACAACCAGGCAGACAGACAGGCAGCCAGCAGACGAACAAAGAGAGTCGTCACTGGAAAAAGACGAGACATGGCGACGCATTTTAAAAGTTTTTGCGACGATCGTGTTCCCAGTCACCCTTCGTTATAATTTCGCAAAAGTTAAAGCGTTATCCAACTTAACTGCTCCTGACGCTGAGCGTGATTTGGTGGATAAATCCTAATTACATAAAATTCTTATTTGTTATGCAACAAATTTACATGAAAAATATTTAGGTATGCCAGAGAGAAAATTAATATACAGTCTTCCTAACAGATCTTAAGGAACGGATATAACTACGATTGAACTGCATTTGGAAGTACTAAGGAAAACACTATGAGACCTAACAGCAGTAAGCCACACCAAAAGAAGAGTATCTTTTTCATGTAAAATAGGACTTTGCAGTAATTGATGACGTAGAAATTCTAGCAGAATGCAATAAAAATTCAGGTCCTAAAATTGTAAATTTACTGAACATTGACAATTAGGACCACGTGTAAGAGAAAAATGTTCGAAGGGTGTCATTTGTCAATGGTAAGGACTCACTCGTTGTATTTCACTTAATGACGTTGCCGGACGAAATTTGGAACCAGTTACGAAATTTTTTATATATTTTTATATCATTTAAGGACGTATATATATATATATATATATAATATACGAGGGTGGTCTGAAAAGTGACCGACCCAACAATGATAGAAGATATTTTTTTTATTTATTTTTTTATTTTATTTTATATTTTTCAACATAAGTCTCCTTCTAACTCTACACACTTCACCCAGCGATGCTCCCATCTCTGTAAACCGTCCAAAAAGTACTCGGCGTTTTTCTCTGCAAAATAATTGTCGGAAACTGTTCAGTTTATATGTATATATATATATATATATATATATATATATATATATATATATGTATGTATATATATATATATATATATATTTAAGAAATTCAAATTGTATATGTTTTTATTTTACGTTCTGTATGAACTCTTAATTAAATATATGGATATATATCCATTTTTGGTGAATAGTGAAATATTTTAAAAAAAACTACATCAGTTTTTACCTTTTGTTCAGTTAAGTATACTAATATAATACGTCCTTATTAAATATATTGTTTAGAAAAATGTATTACAATTGAAAAAGTTGTAGGACGGATACTGGAATAACCTTAGGTGTAATTTATAATGAGTTTCAAATTTTTATTTCTTAAGTGTGCTCATAGCAACGCTAAGGATGTATAGATTCACTGTTCCTTAAACTGTAAACAAAATTGCAGAAAATATTAAAAAATACGCCATACAACTGCCAAATTGTTCGGCGAACGTTTTCAAACAAACAAAATTTATTCATCCCTTACTGGAAAATTTTACAGTTGAAAGGTTGAATTTACTATACAGAAACATTATTTGTGTTATCTCTGATAATAAATTAAGTGATTTATTATTTCGTATTTCTTAATAATTGCGAAAAGTTAGATAAAACTTCAAATTTACGCGACAGGTGTAATTGGAATTAAGGGCTGAAATATACATAGTTAAAAATATGAGCGTAGAAAAATATTAGTAAAATAGATTGAAGATATTAGGACAATTAAGCGTTTCCTGGTGAATCTGTTCCAAATACAATTCTCTAGTTTATCCCAGGCCAATGTTTAATTCAACAACGTTTGGACGACAAGCTCAGCTATCGTCGTCAGGTTGACAGTTCCAAATTGTATTTGGAACCCGATATATAGTACCGATAAATATTCCAATTCCTAACCCTTTTTAGTGTCCTATTTATTGGTAACATGCATCCCTATATAGAATTTAGCATATTATTAAACAATTTTCCAGAGGTCACTTCCATAATTATGGGTGGTATATAAGGTTCGTTGTTAAAACAATTGTGTACTCACAATTTTTTTCGGTATTCGGGACAACTCACAAACGTTTCAGATTTTGGCTTCAAACAGGAGGGGTTTTTATTTAATAATTTAAAGAGGTTGGTTACGAAAAAAGTGTAAAAAAATTCACGTAACATTTGCGAAGATGAATGTAGTATTATTTACAATAATAACAGTCAGTATTATTTTACTAAAAACTTGTATTAGTCAATAAATAAATATTTTTCGAACTTCATAATAATTTCTGTAATTTCCAGAATTTTTTTAAAGAGAGAGTAATTTTTTGTTTCATTTTATCGTTCCTTATAAAATAATTTATAAAGTATGATTATCTTCATGTGGATAATAATTTGCTTCTGTTCCATCATATTATTACTTCCTTATGAAAGGTAAAGTTCATACAATGACTGATGGCTCGTCGTAAATCACGATTGACCATTCGCCGCAGTGATTGCCGGAACATAACCTGTCATTAAAGTAGAACGTTGTGTATCAAGAAGTCCATGAATTTTGCGCGAAAAGAGAACAACATTTTTATTGCATCGTGTCCCACGATGTAGGTCAATTCAATAAACATGAGCATTTCAGCTGTCGGCAACACTTTGTACCGTCCGTTAGACTGAAATCAATTCAGTTTGTAAGTTATGTAACAAAAATGTCTTGTCTTATTTCATCCATTCATTCATCAATATAATCCAAATGAACTTATGGTTTTTATGTATTGAAGAATATTGTGTTAGAATTTTTTTATGGAACTTTATAGATAAAGAAACGGCAATCTTCGTATTCATATTTAATTTATTCTGTTGAAAATTATGCATGTAAAGCATCGTTATTACGTTTACTTGTGGTTCATTTATGATTATATATGCAGAACATAAAGTATGTTTAAGTAAAGACAACTATATTGTCAGACTTTATGATAGCAGAAGGAAGACATTCGTTTTTATTAATTTTCGTACATGACTTTACATTTAGCTTTGTTAATAAATTCAGTTAAAATTCTATATTTGCACGGACAGCAAAATAGTTTATTCCATAAGTCGTAGATAATTTATGTAAAAAATTATACATGTTAACGTGTAAGTCTACTGTTTATTACAGACTGCCTGATGGGTCTAGTACAAAATCCCGACCAAAACTTACCCCATGCACGTTTTCCCGACATCAATATCCCGATTGACATTTTCCCGACAGGACAAAATCCAGATTGACGTTTTCCCGACAGGAGAAAATCCCGATGGGTCATTTTCCCGAAAGGTGAGTTTTTACGAAATAAATCATAACATTAATATTGTAGAACACTTAATTTAATTTAATTAAGTTATTCATTAAAGCGTTGAGCTATTTCAACCAACTTGAAACACGTATCATTATCCACCATCAACGCTGCGTAATTAAGATAACTCTATCACTAGGTGGGGATAGAAGCGGGTGGCATTTTAAAAATGCAAAATAGGTGATACCTGCATATATTGGCGATAAATAACTAGTTTACGTGATCGCTTAGATTCATAATGCCACTCTCGATGCTTTTAGTGCCGAATCTAATAACCTAAAGGCAAGGAGATGCGGTGAAAGGAGTGACAAAAATTTGCGATAACTACCAATATTTGTCACGAATCCGGCGTTTTGGAAGTCGCCGCTTTTACTTATGGCATTCCAACAGGTTTAAGTTAAATTTTAACTTATAGGGTGGGAGTGAAAAGGTGTGATAATAATTTTACATCACCCAATTTTTCTGTCAAAAGTGGTGTTAAGATACTCGCTTAGTTTAGTTATCGTATTCAAGCAGGGTTAAGTTTAATGAACTATGAAAATAAAATGAAAAAATATAATATCAATCCTACCGAAATTAGTTATATATTTTTCAAATAATTTCGCTTCACGCCTTAAACTCGTAAATCAATTTTAACGAAATTTTGTACATGAATGATTTTTATTATCATATATTACAAAAAAAACAGTTAAATATCGGAACAAAATTTGAAAAAACTTCCAGTTACGTTACAACAACAAATTAACGCAAGCTGCATTGTTACCAACTTATGTAAACTTACACATAGTACCAACTTTATATAAAAATTGAATAAATAGTAACAGTACAAATGTAACTTATGTTCAGGTATCAAACATAGTTGGGCTGAGACATCCTTTGAATGTAAAATAGAGATGTTCTTAAAAACTGGAATCCCACTTTATTGAACTTCGAATAAACGGTTTTGGACTTCGCTGAGGTTAATGTGGTTAATTGTCGATGTAATTAAAGTTTTAACAACTTTGAAATGGATGGGAGGTGGGTGCGTACAACAATTTATATGTACGGAATACTGTGTATTATTTTTATATTTTTAATGGTATTTTTGCTTTAAAGCCCAAAATGCCATAATAATAATAATTACTCAGTGGCATCCAAAACGCTGGGTTTGGTAGTTATCGCAATTTTTTATCACTCCTTTCACCGCACCTCATACCTGTCCTCTTGCCTTCAGGGGACTAAAAGCATAGAAAATGGCATTATGAATCTGAGTGACGCCGTACACTATTTATTTGGCGCAAATTTCGTATCTTGAAAATGCTACCTACTTCGTCTCCCGCCCAGAGTTAAGTAGAGTTAAATTAATTCCGCAGGGTTTGGTCCTGGATCTTAAGTGATACGTTTTTCAAGTTTGGTTGAAATTGCTCCGCTTAATATACTGTTTTACAAGATTAATATTGTAGTTTATTTCATAAAAACTTACCTTTCGGGAAAATGATCCATCGGGAAAATGACCTGTTTGGAAAAAGTCAATCGGGATAATGTACTGTCTGGCAAAACGTTTTATCGCTTAAGTGTGTTGCGGGCAAACAATCGGAGCCCCTGCCTGATTTCCCGGTTCGACAGAAATCTCGTTCGTTTCCAAAATATTTTTATCAGGCCCTTTCCATCCCTACTCCTATTATTGTTTTCTCATTTATAAGTTATATGTGCAACAAATTGGTTTAAATTTCTCCGAATGTCTAAGATTGAAAGCATAACATTCACATCCATATTAAATTTATTATATTATGAAGCATAGAAATAATTTTCACACTTCTGAAAAATATTAAACCGTATTAAATTAAACTATAAAAACATATAATTAAGTTAAGTTAGAAAGATAACCTGCGAGAGTGTTTCATGAACGGAACGTTCCAAGTGATTAAACTTTTAAAGGAAGGTTTATTACATAAATGTAATATTTTTAATGGTGAACAGACGCCGATTTTGCTAAGTGGAACTAGGAATTTATTCTTGACGGTGGAAAGACGGCGTCTTTCAGTTGTCTGAGTGAGGGAAAAACACCGCGACCCATCTCATACATCAATTCTAGACAGCGCTAGTCGGTCGTCGTGTCTGTCTTATTTGGGTGCTCGGCCTGAATCGTCTTTTATTCCGCCATTCCTCTCTGTTCTAGTTGTACCCAAGTAGTGAGGATGACGGGAACCAGACCAACAATTACATTTTTGTGCAATTTCAATTTTTTATATTTAGTTCAAACTTTAAATATATACAAAATGTATTTCTTAAAACATTTGAGCCTTAATTGCCATATTTCAAGTGTAAAACAAGATATTATAATTCCTTAAGTAATATTGGACTATTAAGTGAGAATAAAATCTTATGGCCAGTATTAAGACTGACGAATAACTATGTAGGATTTGAATGTTTTGAGGAATGTCCTGTCTGTGATAATGTAGACATATTTCGAGTCTTTTAACAATTACAGATACACTTATCATGTACTAGTCTACTTTTTTAATAAAAGTAATTTTATTATGCTAGGATTGATTATGGAAAACAGACGAAAGCTTTCCAATTGTTTATTTAAACAACATATCGTTCCCTACTTAAAATAATATATTGTTTTTTCTTTCCTAACGTCTCGTTACTATTTGGAAGTGAGTATAATATGAACGATCTGGACTGAAAGTTTGTAGTTTTAAACATTAATTACTCCTGAATCACTATTTATTACCTAAATTTATAAATAAAATTGGAAAACTGTTAAACTGTAACTGTACGTAATATTAAATATTAATTAATTGTATTATTTTCAATTAGTTACCTTTTTCAAGTTCTTTAATTTAATATCTATTTCTACAAGGCTTCTATCATTATAAAAGTAATAAAAATTTATATATGTATATTAAATAGTAATTTAGTCTATATATTATTTATATTAGAGAGATTTAAGTATATCTTTTTCACTTGTTAAGGGAATCCGAAACCGATCGAAACATTATTAGAGCCCTTGAGACTGCGCTTAAATTTTTAGATTTTCACGAGAAAAAAACTGTGGGGCCGATATTCGATTAATATTTTTTCCGTTGTTGTACGCAGAATGTAAATATCCGTCCGCCATGCGGTGGACGTTTTATAACCTTGATTATTCTTTCCTGCAAGAAATCTGTTGAACCAATAAAACTGAGCACAGTTTTGTTATTATATAGAGCCTTAATAAATTTCTAATTATATCAAAATAGCTCAGAAAAAAATGGCGGCGGATATAATAACTTGATTTTGTATGCTTTTCTCGACAAACTGCATAAATAGTTTTAAATAACTCGATATAATTGATAAAAAGCTTGGTAAATGTTTTTTTTTTTGCAAAATAAACATACCATCTGCCATATGGAAACTGTTTTTGGTAATATTTTTCACTGAACGGATCTTCTCTGAAGCAGTATGTGGTACTTTAAATTGTTTTTCGCACATTATAAACTTTTGAAACGATGAATTAAAATTTACTTTTCTTTGTAAAATGTCTGCATTGGCAGGTAAATTTTTATTTTGTATTTAAGATTACTTAACTAAATATGTTATAGAAGAAAACGAAAACTAAAAGTAATTAAAAAATGAAATTGATCCTGTGCCAATGACACTAGAAGTTCAAAGTCTACAAATAGCAGTAAAGAGATGTAATTTGTCGCTTCCGTTATATTTCAAAAATATTTTTTTCTGTAAGTATTATATTCGTTTATAATTTTCCCAATTAATTATTAGATATTTGTTTTCGTCATCATTTCATTTCTCCGCTCCAGTTAACCAGTTGTGCATCTTTACGACTCTCTTCCAATTTTATCGTTTCATTTACAACTTATATGTTCCTTTTCTTCAGCATCACATTTTGACAGATTTTTGAAAAATTGTTTTTTTCAACCTTCTCAAGGTCTACCTCTGGGATCTTGGTGTTCTATTAGGAGACATTCTTCTCATACGACCATACCTTCGTAATTGGATGACTTCTAATATTTCCAAGAGGTTTCTGTAAATAGAAGTTGTTGCTGGAAATTATCATCCCTTATCGTGTCTTTTCTTGTCTTCTGGAGACAATCTCGGAGGAATTTCATTTCAGTTGTCTGTAAGCAACTTCTGTTTTCCAGGCCGAATCACTGTTGCCACTTCCAGCCCGTAAGTTAAAATTGGAACACATCTGTGGTGTCTAAAACTGTAAAACAATTAGTACATCTGCTCAAATCGAGAAATCATTAATTTCAATTTATCGAGATAGTATCAATTAATCAGTGCTCTTAATATGAACTGCTGCGAATGTGTCGTTTAATTCATCTCGAATCAATAATCACCTAAAATTCCTTCAGATACTTCTAATCACGGCAAAAATAGCTATTAACTTTTTTTCGATTACGCGAGATAATTCTTGGGCTTAATGTGTACCTATACATGCCGTTGCAACTACCAATTACACGAGATTGCAAATTAATCCCAACTATTAAGCTAATGGACCAAATGAAGCTAATGAATTATTTCAGCATCCCGACAACGGTGATTCATTGCCCCGATAAAATCCCGCGTAAAGTCGTTCATCAATTTGATTCGTTTAGTATTAACGTAGTGACTGCAGAGTTATGAACACACTGATTACAAATTTCGCAACTATTCTAAATTCGAATAGCGGACCATATGAGGAAGATTGCATCTGTTGCACGAATAAAGTTATCTGCCAATACTAATGTTATTGGATGCTGAGAGAGCAGGAACCCCAGCTGTATGCCTAATTTTGTCGACGCAGCCTTACTTTGGATCTACGGTACAGAATCTCATTTCCCTGCGTATTCTTGTTGTACTCGGAGAAATGATCGTAATATCCTGAGACCAGCTGCGCTGACGCAGATTGTTTACGTGCTTAGATTTTTTTGTCTTCCGACTTAAAAAAAATATCCCTTATGTTAATTCCTTATCAGTAAGTAATGCCATTCTAATGAAGAAGTTTAATGAAGGCCTTTATAGGGACGGAAAAATGAAGAACACTTAAATCAGTGGAATGGGGTGGACTTAAAACGATTATAAAAAAGATGATAAACCAGAATTCGACCCTTTTCGAGATTTCTATCAGGATAAATCAAGTTTATAACAAAAAATATCATACACATTCTAAAACACAACGTGTAACTGTTTCATATAAGTACAGGTCCACGTAAAAGAAACTGACGCGTAAAAAAATTGAAAATTAATTCGCTTTGACCTCACACGGGATTATAACTTACCCTTAAATAGTTCTTCTTTCTATGATGAATAGTTTGGGACATGCCAGATGTTAATAACGCATTGATACCAACTGTTATTTTTTAAAAAAATATTACACAATGGGCACACACTAGTAATGACCAGAAAACTCCTGTAAAATGCAGAGAAGTTGTGGCGGGTTTTGTTGTTAGTTTCCATATGATAAGAAGACCTAAGGTGTCATTTGAACAAAGCACGGACTGAAATAACGCAAATCATCCTCCTGACTTACTTCAATTACATAACTAGTCGCTATCCACGTTGAAGTTGTTTGGCAATTTGGATATTTTTCGAGTCCAGTCAGTCATTGCGTTGGACAGCACAAGTCAATGCTGTGGTTTGTAATCATTACAGTAGACAAATTTGATTGGCGTAACCGAAGGTATCTGTTATGTTCGTTTAGTCTGGTACGAACGGACCGGCCGGTTTCACCAATATAAACGGATTCGCGTGGAATTGTGTAAACACCTTACGTGGATTTTGACGTATTTGTTCTATAATGTCAGGAATACGTCATCTTAACGAAGGATGTCCCTAATAACCTCAGTTGCTAATCTGACTGTAGTTTGTATCGTTTTAGCTTGCCCGATTTATAACTCAATCCCAGATTGCCAACCAAACGGAAATGCCGAAGTTTGATATATTTTAAATTCTTGTTAAAAAATAAAGTTATAATTTAGAAAATTTGAATTATTTTTATCCGATGTTACGGTAATACCATTACTTTCCAAATTTGACCCTATGTCATTTTTTTGGTTTTTGCTTGAGGACGTAATTGTAAATTTTTCACAGTCTGTTTTATTAATTTTGTATAATATATTCCATAGAAATAATTATTTTTAAACATTCCTTTTAATTTAATATTAAATTTATTGTTGCGAGAAGTATTTGAAATTTGCAGTGATATATGTTTGCACATCTCTTTAACTGTTTTATATTTCTCGTGTCGTATTTTTAAGCATTGTTTTCTTTAATTAATTTACTTTTTACCATTCCTATCTTCTATACACATATTTCAAATTATTTGTTTTTGACTATGTCAACTATTCTGTGTGGTTGTGTCTCTAGGATCTTGTGTTTTTAGTTTTCATAGGACCTGAAGAAAGCTACATGGTTTCGAGAAACGTTGCTTGGTATTTGTAAAATCACTTCTTATTGTCTGTATGTGGCTATTCTCCTTATTATTAATTTTTCATCCATTTCAAATTCTCTAAACGACTTCCATTCTGTACACGAACTTCTCTTCCATCACATCGTGTAGTCCAAGCAAAGTTGGGGACATCCCCTAACAAAATTCTCCCTTATACTTTGGAACAACTACTTGCCTTAGCTGCAACCACTTTGAGGATGCATAAAGCATCGCGCCATAGAAAGAAATGTAAATAGGGAATACTAAAGTTTAAACTGTTTACTTTTTCATTTGAAAAATAATAATTTTAAATAGCCTCTAACGTAATTTCCGCTTCGATGAAAACTCGCTCAGTTGTTTTTGTGTTAAGCGAAACAGAAACCCTGTTCAATAAATTAAAATATGGATTTGGAACGTTCACCCACCAACCTACAACCTGTTTGCGAGAGTTATTCTATCGCAGGCAGTACTTGCGAGGTACGTTCTCTCGCAAGTAGAACCTTGTAGGAGCGATACGAAGGGGCTACTTTGGGGATGCCTTTTCCTCTCCGTTTTTGAACTAAGGTTCCCACAGGCTGAGGCATTTCGGCCTGTTCTGAGAGATGTATGTTCGGCATACGGTAAGTGTTGTCTGCTATCCCCATTGGAATAGTCGGCCAGCTGCCTCCTAAATTGGTCCAGGCACGGAGAAGGGAATGCTGCGTTCCCACAGCAAACACCTCTCCCGCTATCGGAAGGGCGTGGGACAAGTACCAAATGCCTGACCTACCTGATGCAGGTTTTTCTAGGGTTTTCCCTGCATTTCTTTAGGCGAATGCCGGGTAGGATCCTTAAAATATAGCCCGGAAGCCCTCGTTAACCCTTGGCTACCTTCCTCTACCCTTCCGCATCCCGCCTTTTAAATCCCTTCCTATGCTATTAAAGGGGAGTTGAACAACGTGGATTACTCTCATGTAGTCTGTTGCCCAAAAAAAATGGAACGTTGCCTCAAGATTCTTTCAGCTATAATAAATATGATAAAAAAGGAATAACTTCAAAATTTAACCAAAAAAGGTGAATATAAATCGGTTTACAAGTTTTCTTGTTAAAAGCGAACGAACCCAGAGTGGAAGGCAGAGCGTAATAAGGAATTTACGAAAACTTAATGTAAATTAAATGTACATGTTTCTGTTCCATGTACAGAAAAAACTATTATTTTATTTATATAGTCTTTATCTCTATTTTTATTCCATTCATTAGTCATGTTTGTCAAATCTTTACGTAACAGCGACGAAAAGAATGTGTATCGTTTTCTGAACCATATTATCAATCCTAAATATTTTCTGTGGCAGTTGAGATGACTATATATTTTTGTACAATACGATTGTCACAAGAGCTGGGAATCCCTGTCATTTCAGAGCACTATTCAAAAATTTGTGGTCGACGGTGTGTGAATTGTCCTGAGGGGCTTCGCACAATAGATCTGGGCGCCCTGTTCCTGATTGCCTGGCGCAGGCGTTACAACGTTACTGACACCGGTCAACATTGATAGTGTCGCCATGATTAGCATACTAAATCAGCCCATGCGCTTCCATCCGAATGCCCCTCATTTACAAGCGTAGCCATGAAACTCCTTATGGCCGCACGACACGTAGTGGCTATAAAATTTGAAAACTATTTATTCGCTACACCCCTTAACATTTTTTTTTCAGTGGACGGGGATACCGTGACTTGATGCTCAAAGTTTGATGACCAAACTCTTGTCGAGGAAATTGATTAGTTTCGATATAGTTAGGGAAACCTGACACACTACGTCAAGATTCAAATAACGTTTGCTTTCGTCGGATTTAATAAACGTTTGACCCGGTTAATAAAGGAAGAATATTTTATTATTCTCATAAATATAATAAATTTTTATACAAGTGTTTTTCTTTCATATAAATTTTATAAATAACTCAATAATTTTTCATTTAGATGTTAAATATTCACATGTATTTTGGTGACCCTCTAATAATTATTTTACTTTCATTTTAAGATCAAAACATTCATATTTTAAAAGGTTCACCACATTTTTAAAGCAGATGGGTTTCTCTGATATTAAACCTTGACATATTTTAAAGCATATAAAAATTTAATATAATATACAAAAATTATTTTCAAAATATGTACATCGAGATCTTAACATTGCTTTGGCTATTGGGCATGGACTGATCTCAGGTTGACCGTGGTGGACAGATAATTACACCAAAAATGTCGTGTCACACCGTTAAAAAATTTAACTCCATGAAAAGGTCCTTAAACGGTATAATTAAAAATCCGATAAATTTCGAATAATTGCAAAAACCCCGAATACCGTGTCACGAGAGACCAATTGGTTAACTGGTACGACGTATAAACATCCAGCGCTGTGTCTGTGACTCTGAAGACCTTGTGGTGATGAACGCTGGTTGGTGTCGCGCCTTTCATGATTTCTGTTCCTGGCTACAGCAAGACTCCGCGTTGGCTCAGCTCTCCGAACACACACACACACACACATATATATATATATTATATATTGTAGTAATTGGTAATTAAGGCATTGTTCTAATTGAAAAGTTGAATTGTAGAGGACTCATTATTGGTGGATATAGCGGACGCCGCAACAAACCGGCAATGCAAAGAAAGTATTGTTGATCGGTCAAGAAGGTTTTACGCGCTCAAAATTTACGAGACGAACGAACAGTCAGCCAATGAACGGCGAGGCATAAAGACCAGCAAAGTCTATTTTACAAAAGTAGTACAGTCAGGCAATGAACGGCGAGGTGTAAAGACCACACAATTCTAATACACGAAAAGTTGAACAATTTAGTCAGTCAGCAGCGAGAATGAAAAAGGTCTAATTTAAAGAACGAGAAAGTGTTCCAGTAACCAGTACGCTGTTATATCAAAAATGAAGAAATTGAACTAGTTTTCAGTCAACAGACAAAACCAATGAGGTGCCTTTACAACAAAAAATCCACGAGACCTACAAATCCAGGTTGCAGTAAATCATCGAGAATCAACAAATTTATTTTTAAACCAACTAACAATCTACGCTAATTATAGTCTGTGAACATTTAGAGTCTGTGAGTACTTAGAATCAGTGATATCCCCAAAATTGTGCACGAAAAGTTAAAATGAGATCTGGGCTGCCGTAAGTAGAAAGAAAACTTTAAAATCATTGTAAAACACGTTTAAAAGATAAACGTCAGATCGTTATTTAATTATCAATAAAATGAGATCGTTAATTATTCAGATCATTCTTTATTTCTTGATAAAAATTGAAATTGTTTTAACTCAATTTTTAGTATTATTTCTTCAGCAACAAATTTCGTCTATGTACAGACGCATTTATTCCCATATAAAGTAAAGGTAATTTTGTGATTGTGATTATATAAATTCTGCCATTTATCAAACCCAGTTCAAGACCCTGAGATCCCAAATATTTTGTAATTTGAATACTTGTTTTAAAATTGTTAATAAATCTTGTTTAATAGTTTTCACGTAATAGTTCTTTTCATTTAAAAACGCCACATAATTCATATCCAGAATTATTGTCAAAAGATAACAAAAGCTAGTTAATAAATTATAACAATATATATAATATATATAATATATAATATATATATATATATATATATATATATATTTAATTATTTCATAATAATTGACCCCCGTTTTAGTATTCATGTACATTTTAATTTTAATAAATTCCGACTTTTGGTCATTAAACAGTAATTATATTTAATAAAAGTCATTTAAAGTTTGTATTTTTATTTATAACCACTTTGGATTTTTAGTCCAGCCAAGGTTAACCATATCAAACAAATCATCAAGTGTTTACGACTACAAAATCCAGGCAATTTTACATTTACCTTATAAATTTCGTAAGTGATATTGTTTTTTCTCGTTTAAGACTGTTACATTCTCTCTGAAATAGGAAACGAGGATACGTTGTTTTTTTGTGAGTCCGAGAATTGCACGTTTCGTGACGGGTGAAACTGTGTAATTTTTGGTGGCCGCGAGCTGTTTATGCTTTCCAGAGAGTGGGACAACATGCGGCATAATGACGCGTTGCCTTCTCTCGCCACATCACACAAGCAGCTCCCTTTGGAGCACGGCTAACAAGCTCAGAACCCGCAACTCTGGCAAGCCGCGAAGTAGGGGGCTGGAGGCAATGAAAGATGCAAACCAAACCCTCCCTTTCCCTCGACCAACCGGACGGACAAACGAGCATTCACTTTCAAAAAGTTGCTAATTCAAATTCCTCGCTCATATGCGAAATTGAAGTTAGGAAAAACCCCTCTGCGGTGCTCTTGGTTCGCGCCGGACGCGCTCGACTTATTATTCCGCGGGCATTAGCAATATTACCCCTCGGGGAACAAATCTGTAAAAGCCATCCGAAAATAGGTCTACCACATTTATATTCCGAGTAACGGTGAAGTGCAATATCTTCCCCCTCCGGAAAGCGACCCGTCGGGTTTCAATGGAATTTGACATTAAACCAATGAAATCAAGCCACAAAAATGTAGAAGAATTTTCTTACCGTTATCAGCATTTATGTTCCAAAATAACTTAAACAAAAGCTTTAAATGTCTTGTAAATGTTAATCATAAAAAGTCATAACACTGAAATTATAAACAGAACGAAATACGAGCCTAACTCATGGAATTAGGGTGTCAATACAAAGATTGTGTCATTTGAATCTCCTCCATCACAAAAGTTTTAAAATTATTTTAATTCGTATAAACGCGCGTAGAAAAAAGTTGCCCCTGCAGCCAAAAAAATGTGATAACTCGAAATATATGACAAATTCTAGCAGAAAAATTTCCGTCTGCCTAGATTTCCAATAATTAGAAATTTAATAATTCTCACAAATAATCGGGACGTCAAACAACGGATTCGTCTTCATATATGTCATATATATATATATTGTAATACCAATTAATTAAGCCATTAATTGTTTTTAAATAATTTAAATTGTTAGCGAATAAATGAATTGTAGCGGTGAGAACGAGCAAAGCAACAATAAGCGGCGAGTTCTGTTTCTTTGTTGAGGAGTCGGAATGGCGATTACGCGCGCAAAAGTATAGTTAGTTTCAGTCTACGGCGAGGAACGAAAGAGAAAAGTCTACGGTCAGCCACGAGAGGAGAGACATTGAAAACAAATCTTTACCGAGATACTGAGCAGTTTAATCAAAATCCATAAATAAATCAGTAAAAGTCTAAACTATGCAAATCGTGAGTTTCTGTAAGCAAGAAGATAGTTGGACAGAGAGATGTTCTAACAACTAGCCAACGGTGAAGCAAGGGTTTCTTCATTATAAAAAAAATTAACGATTTCGCGTTGAGGGAAAACGACATCCGATAGCTGATCAATTAGGAGAGGACCATCCGAGTTTCCTAGGAGCTAAATAATTCCATTTCGACTTCGTATGTGTAGAATCTGTGAGAAAATTTAGAATCAGTGTAATAAAATTTGCATTATAGTGTACTTTTGAAGCTACAAAAGAATGCTGGTATCAGTCGGACATTATGTGAGTAACCAAAAATTTGATAATAATAATTGTAAACGGTAACTAAAAGGGAAAATTCAGATTTCGTTCCCTTTTCGTTTACCTTTCTTTCATTTATCGACTAATTGTTTTTAGGTAAATTTTAAACTGAATTATTAATCAGATTATTAAATCATTTTCTCTGTTAATTATCAAACCCAGAGAAGGCCCTGAGAGAAGAAATATTAAATTTTGATTGTAATTTTTAATTTTTGGAAGCCACAAATTGATAATAAATTATTTGTTTGTTAATTTTTCGATAATCTTTTAATTTCGTTAACCTTTTCATTTTGATCAGTACATAAATGGCTACCACAACGTGGGGCAAAAATAATTAAACGACTACTTGTTGATTATTACATAATGGCACCACAATGTGGGGCAAATAAATTAAACACATAAATAGTTGATCATTACAATATATATATATATATATTATTAATCAAAAATTAAATATACCGATGTTTCGTCCTTTTTTGGACCCCTGCACGCTTAATCTAAAATTTATAAATTAATAAAATTAGTAAATAAATTTTTTATGACTAATTTCAAAGCAGTTAATTAATTTAATTTTAATTTTATTTATAAAAATAGCTAAAAAAACATAATTTTCTGACTCAAGACCGTTTTTATTTATCTATATTGTAAATGTTAGATATTTTTTCATCTTTAAACTTGTTTAAATGACAGTAGACGGGTACTTTGAAAACATATTCAAAATGTAAAATAAAATGGTACTGTAATACTTACGATTCCAATAAAGAATTCTATAAATTCTATATGGAAAAGGAATTTGGTTATTATTAATTAATACAATTATCTTACATAATTTTTTATCCTAAGTGAAACTTGCAATATTGTGTTAATGTTTAGGATAAATAAAAGAGCGGTATTCACACACATTATTCATTTGGATTAAATATATTAATTAAAATATATATCCGTGCCAGTATTCGCAATAAATATAAATATATATTTACTCTGCGACGCACTCTGATTAACAAGGATAGAAATTCCGTCGACTCTGACTGCTTTCTTGGATGATTTTGTGCATGCTGCCGTGTAGTAGTTGAACTAATCGCTCAACCCTCTCGACTGTTTTTCTCCTCTAATTTTTCTGCCCTTTCCACGTTTTCAACAACCTTTCCATCCAAATTACTGGTTATAGTGTAATGGTAAGTATTTTATCCCCGATAAATCCCGGAGTCGTTATAGGGCATCGAGCCCTCTTCCGCAATCGTGAAATTTAATATTTAGTGGGGTCCTTTGATGATTAATTATTTGTTTGAAGGTATCTAGCAACAAGCAGACTTCATCAGTTTAGGGTGAGGCGTTAAGAAAGTTTTGGGAAGCAAGATCCAAGCCTCGCCGCAACTCCGAGGCCGACATGCCCGCACGACAAATGACAAGCACGTAACATATACAAATATTTTTAAAAATGTTAAAAGTAAAACTGACTCCTGATGAAAATGTATTTCTTATACCAATTAGGTTACCAGAATTTTAGTTCCCTCGGGTTCCATAAATGGCTGTGATCTTACTAATACTTGTAAGAAATGTAAAATAAGATGTATCATGTTGAATGGATTTTGTTTTTAAATGAGTATTCCTAAAATTTACTTCAATGAACTGGAGTCGATAATTCTTTTGTGGTGTATCAACGTATTAGCTTTTTTAATTTATAATACTTGTGGCTTCTCCCTTTCCTATCATCAAACACGCGTTTCCACAGTTTAAAATATCATATTTAACTAAATTTAATTTAATTGATTTATTAAGAAAATAAAATATGGTAAAAAATTACTCAATACGTGATATTAGTCAGTTAATAAGACTTAAACTGACTCCTGATAAAATTTACGTTTTATATTCCTTTGGATTCCTAGAATTTTAGTTTCCTCGTATTCTATAAATAATAACAGTGGAAACTATTATGCAACGTGCCGGAACGTTTAATCTAATGAGAAAAACGATGTGACACATCGATCCATAATATTCTGTCCTGATAAATCGTTCCCACATTTAATATTTATTTTGCACTGAATATCGATCTACTCTCAAGAAGAACAGAGAATCATTACTGTTCAAAACGGTGGTTGTCATAATTCTATTTACTACACCTTCTTGTTTCACATTTTCTATTCCTCGTATTTCTTTTCTTTTTTTAAAAAAAATGCAGTAAAAGCTACATGAGGGTAATCACATAGGAAACGGGGGATGAGGATGTGTAGATAAAGGTAGCCAAGGGTCAAGTAGGGTCCCAGGCTATAGTTTAAGGATCCTACTCCGAATATGCCTGAAAGTGATGCAGGACAAACCCGCATCAGGTAGGTCGGTATTATGTTCTTGTCCCACGCCCTTCCGATGGCAGGAGAGTGGTGCTGTGGGGACGCAGCATTTCCTTCTCCGTGCCTCAACCAGTTAAGGAGGCAGCTGGCCGACTGTTCCAATGGGAATATCGGACAACTCTTACCATATGCCCAACGTCTGCGACCCCGGAACAGGACTCTCAAAATAGGGCGAGGTTCCTTACTCCAAAACGGAGAGAGGAAAAGGCATCCCCAGAGGTCTCTCCAGAAAGGTCTTGTTTCGCAAATCTTATTGCTATATCTTCGTCTTTGATCTGCCACATCAATCAATCCTTTATTCCCCGACAATATCCCCTAACTACTTCACAGATTAGCCACATTATTTCAATTCTAATAATATGTAGTATATAATATTTCCTTATTGCTACCGAGTAGTTCTATTTTCTACTTTTTATTTACATTGCGACCATGATAAAATAATTAAAGTGCGTATATTAGAAATAAGTGGTGATATATTCCCTGCGGTGCGTTATCTAAAAACTGTTTCTGCAGAATGATTATAATCGTTGGAGGATATTAGAAATACAAGGACGCGTTGTATTAAAGTAAGGATACAGACACATTTCTTCCCGGGACCGATTACTAGTGCTTTCCTCGCGGACCTCGTACAAGCAATTCCGACGCCGCCCAAATTGCATTTCCCGCCGCTCGTTGGACGCCTTCGGGAGCCATTGCGCAGGGCGCAGATGTCGGTCCCTTAACGACTCCCTGGCGTTCCCTTCCTGATGAGTAACAAGTTGCCGGCGACAAGGCCGCACACTGATTTATGTGCGCCCCGGAGTACCGAGGTCTTCACCAATCGCAAGAATGGCGGCGCTTCACGTGTTATTGCAACTATAAATGAATATAAACTATATGAAATTACTCGAAAGGCCTGTTAAAAGATTTATTAACGCACTGAAACATTTATAATATAATGTTTATTACAAAATAAACTTTTAATCCCTGAGTGCCTTTTTTTTGTACTTTAAAATTGGCAGCAGTAGATGACGAAATCACTGAAAACGTATAACGAGTTGGAAAGGATTAGTAAGTAGATATAACCAAAGGTGATGCCTCATCCGTGACGCAATAGTGTACTCACATTTAATATTTAAGTCTTAAATATCAGTCAATAATAAACTAAAACAAGTAATCATCGAACCGTATAAGAGACAATTACAAAAATGAATTTTGAACATTACATAATTTTTTTGAAGTGAGCAAACGTTTAGATCTCCAGAATTGACAAAGATTACACAACTGATGATCTAATCGTCTGTTTATTTACAAAAACAAATTGTATCGTTTAAAGTTAGTTTTTGTAATTGTCTGTTATACAGGCCGTTAACTACTTGTGTTACTTTAGTTTTTACAGACGTTAATTGCTTTATTTTATCAGGCAGTATTGTCAAGTAAAATGCGAACAAAGACATCTATACCTTATTACGTTTCCCTTCTGAGAGACATCGGTGAAACATGAGACATGGTGGTTGGGAAGAGAAAGTTATCTTTTATTAAAGGAAAGTTTCCTATGTCGGGTCAGGCCACTTTCACTTGGGACCCCGAGTTTCGGCTCAGGAGACAACGATACACTAGTTATCGGATTCCGGGAAGAAATGTGTCCGTCTCCTTACTTGAATACAAACAGTGTTTGTATTTCTAATGTCCTCCAAATCTATATTTAACAATTCTGCAGGAAAGGTTTTAGGTGCCTCAAGGAATATACAGCTCTGATTTTTGCATATAATTATTTCTCCATTTATTTCTAGACTACGTGCTTAATTATTTTATAATGGCTGTACCGTTATTCCAGATACCTTCATCCTGCAAGCTTAAGTATTTCTGGTGTAAGGCATCGTCATCATGAATGAGAATTTTTCAGTCCTAGTAGAAGTCAGGAGGAGATTTAATATTTAATATCGACTTTGAATTATGATTATATGTATTGGAGTTTATATACTTAATTTTAAAAAAATTCTAGAATTATAAATGATGACTGCTGATACATAGGACAAACCAAAAGATCATTAAGAACATTTAGTAAAGAAACTTTTTGCAAATATCAAACCCCAGAATGAAAAAAAAAATGTTTCGTCTCCAAACATTTTATGAATTTCAAACATACCATTGATTGGAATTTTGCTGAGAACCTTACACCCGGTTCTTTTCCAGAATAAAATGCCAATTTTATATTAAATAAAGGAAATATTATTATACTGATCTTTATATTTTTACTTTATCTTCAAAGTGTACAACAGAAATTAAGCGGCTTGTAAAATGACATTACGTGATGTTAAAATTATTTTTAAATATAATAATAATTCAAGTTCTGTCTGAAACGTGAAAGATACTATGTAAAACTTTGATAAATATAATGAAGAGTATGGACTCAAATATATGTAAAGTTGAACATAAAAACGAGAATTTAAAACTTGTATTAAAGTACACGGAAGCAATTTTGAAAGTCAAAAAGGCGATTTCTCTACGGCAGAAAATTTTTATTGTTTTAAAAAATAAAAATTATGGATGAAGTATTCCCCAATATTAATGAGTTTCATGTAAGATCAAATAATCCTATCAACGGTAGAAATATACAAATAATTTAAATATAAGATTTATAATATTATTAATTTTTACATAATAAGACCACTGTATTTTATTTTTCTTCCATTTGTAATTTAAATCAGTTAAATGCACTATTTCTGTGCAGTATTTATTTTTTATTACACAAAATTTAGCTGTCGTTCAGTACACTTATTGGTACGTTTAATTTCGGCTTTACAGAGTATTGAGGATGTTTCATGCAATTACTAATTATTTAAAAATTTCTTTATCTGGTTAAATGCTTGAATTTAAGCTTTCTAATTGTAGTTTGACTTTATTATATGTATTTTATTATAATATATTTATTTTTCTTCATTTATATTGTATAATTTTTTAGAGTTTTAGAAGAAAAACTTAAATTCAAAGTCACGGAGAAGACTATTTTATATTCTGTAGCTTTATTAAATTAGACTCCTTTTTTTCTCATTAACGCGTGTAGTGCCTAATACTCCTAGGATATATCATATATAAGCCCCAACGTAAGCAAAAAATTGTGTTATATAGTGTTTAACACATTAACGTATTTTGTATATATTTATATCGAACCAGTAAATTTTGACAAGTCGCCATAAATCACTGTAGGTAATATTGGCTCTCGGTGCTGGGAAATTCACACAAAGAACATTAAGTAAATATATGTAAATTGTAGGTTTTATTACTTTCATCGTTGACATTTTTTGCTGCAATAGTGTTATTGTTTTTTTAATGCTATTATCTCTGAATTGGTCAGCATAAGCGTTTGTGAATTTTAAACTAATTTTTTCTCTAGTTTCTTTTTACGGATGGCTAATGAATAATAATGCAAATATACGTTACTAGTTGCATACATAATAAAGTTTTCGTTTAAATGGAGCGACGTACCCCTACAATGTTACGCGAATTTGAACACTAACATTCAATTTCTATCTATTTATGAGTTCATAAAAATCTATCGTATGCTACAATTTTCAACGCAGTTTTTATTGACATAATACAATTTTTACGTTCGAAACGGTAACGATATACAATGAAAACACTGATTTCTGATGGAAAGTATGCAAATTTCGACATGTGAATTATGCATGAGTAGAGAGATTTGCAACATGCAGTTATTAGTGACGAGTGGGCACGGGGATTTTAAAGCCAACGTCAATTATTGACTCAAAAGATGGTTTCTGTGGATTTAGCAACACGCTAATTGTGGCACTAGTAAATTGTTATCCGTGATGGCAGTTTATTGTCGAATATGTAAGTAGCCTGTACTTTTTCAAAAAAGAATAAATTGACATTTGTAAATTGTAGTGGTCTTTACAGCGAGATTTTTCCAAAGGTTTGTAATTTTAGAATTAAAATGTTTTAATGACAAAAATAATATAATTTTATTTATATAAAATAAGTAGTTATATATAATATGAGAAAAATTGTAAAAAATATTTACAATTGTCTCCAACATTAAGCGCCCCTTCCTGAATGAAACACACCGAAAACAATTTATATCTCATATAAATAGAACCGTCAGTCTTTGATTAAAAACAGTTGAAAATCACAGCTGTTTTAGTGACGACTGTTACGTGGAAAAAAAATTAGTACCTGATTTGATTAAATAATTTTCTTTAAAAGCATGAAAAATGGCCCACGCCTAATTATTTTTTATTGGAGAAATTTAATTAAAAGTGGTCGTACCACCCATGATACGGGACGAATGAGACAATAAATCTTACTGCGTTGTGAAAGAAGCTTCGTCAAACTAAGGAGGTGTGAAGAATCTCGTATGAACGAGAATATGATACAGTTGAGTGCGTAACGAGTAACATGTTTGTTCTGTCCTGTACAAGACGCCACTTTACATATATAAATATCTATACGAAAATTAACCAACAATCTTATGACGTGAGCGAAATTATCAATCGTCCAAAGTAACAGTGGTGATAGCACTGAGTCTGAGTGATTGAAAAAGTTATTAGCGAATTCTCCTCATAAATAACTTGATTATCTTTTCTTGAGGTTGTAATTGTTGTTCACTATATCAAAAAAGGTTCGTTAACGTTATTGTTTTTGTTTTGGTTGCTCTGATGTAACGTCCCATTTGTCTATTTTCTGCTTGAAGATATCTCTTTCTAAAATGTCAGTTGATATTATGTTTGCGTTGTTCCTTTCGAATTTCGTCTAGCTAAGGTGTGGATTTCTGAAGTGAGGTTACATAATCTATTGTCAATAGATTTTCTATTATCAATAGATTTTCTGGTAGAAAATGGCCAAAACTTTTCATTCGCCGTTTCCTACTATCAACTTCGATGTTTGAAAACTTTTCTGTTGTTTTGATTGATTGCAAGCCTGTAATCGCCTTGGTTAAGTCTTCCTCCTAGAACTTTCCTTCTGTTTTTTCTTTCTTTCTTTCTAGTTTCTTCAAGTTCGTGTTTTCTGTTAAGAGTCAGTGTTTCGCTTGCTAGATGACTGTTTGATTTATGACTCTGTTGTAGTGCCAAATTTTTGTCCCACTTGACATGGATATGTTGTAGAGGTTAACTTTTGGAGGCGATATTGTTGTAATAATGATGATAAGCGAGGGGAGCACACTTAGGGGTGGGGTTTGGTGGGGCGTTACATGAAAAGAACGCGAATAGACTGATTAGAGTAAATTCTGGTGTTATGGATGTCGCTGAGTATCATTGTGACAAACTGGGATAAGCACAATAATTAAATATATATTGTATATAGACATTGTATCTGACATTTATAATAACATCAGTAAATAAATATACAGCCTTACGTTATAAAATAACGAACATAATTTTCTGACTTAAAGCCATATATTTTTTTTATATTTATTGTAAATTAGATGCATTAAAATTAATATAAATCCAACAGTTAATTTCTAAATTAAATTCATTACAAACAACTTCATTTATTAAAAAAACACTATATAACAATTTAAACACGAGAAGAAAGAAAATTTCTGGCTGCCTTTAGATAAACTCACAAGTCTCTACCACTAAGTCCGTCATCGTCAATAATTTAGCTGTTTATTAAAATATTCTGTTTATTGTGGTGATAAAATATGTGGTAAACCTATGTCTGTATACAGAAAATATGTTTATGATAAATAAATTTGCCTAGAAACAACTTCCTTCGTTCAGTAATACCTAACGTAACTCTTTAAAAAATAGTAATTATAATGATAACTGTCAGTACCTATTTACTGGTATAAAATTTAAATATTATTAAAGAAAACACCATATTTTATTCAAAAAGGGACTGTTAGTTTTTGATATTTGTTTTTCTTCTCAGTGTTCTACTTTCATGCTAGCACAACACATACACGATACATGTTGCGCCTGCCTGTTTATTTTCAAATAGACTCAGACTGAATGTAGAACAAATATTGCTGTGAAATGCTTTCAACCCCTGTCGGTTCTACGAATTTTCCGAGATATTTAAAGTCCTGGACCCTGTTGATTTTACCATATTTTGTTTCCAGGCTCGCAATTTCTGTTTTTGACCAAAAGAATTCAGTTTTCTCAAATGAGTTCTGTAGCCCTACATTTTCTGCACATTCTTTAAGTACTTGGAGCTGTTTGACAGCAGTCTCCCCGTCTTCCGTTAGTATCGCCAGGTAAATGCGAGGTGTGGTATGTAGAGATTGTTTTGGGGTAACCGCAGTAGAATTGGCTTCAAAAACCCATATTCATTTAGTTCTTTCTCTCAATCTTCTATAACTTTGTCTAGAACGACGTTCAACAGAATAGGAACGTCTCACACCTGTTTTGAATGTCGTAGGATTATGAGATTTCCCCCATACATTTTACTTTAGATATCGTATCAATTAGTGTTTGTTTTCTGATTTCTTAAATTTTGGGATCTATTCCCCTCTCTTCAAAAATTTGACTTTAAGAAATCTACAAATATGGATACTATAGGATTTTGTCTGAGGGCTCGCATTTTGAGTATGGTTTTGAGATTGAAATATGCTCTGGGCATGAGAATGTTCGGTCTGAATCCTGCTTGGTAATCTGCTATTTTGTTTCTTTTGGAATGACCATTATTATTTAGCTTTTATTTTTCTAGTTGGAATTTATAATGCCAAAAATATTATTTGTGTCATTAGATCTATCAAAAAAATTATTTTATATCCCTGTGGATAATGAGTAATCTCTCAATGACCTCGTAATTGATTATGGTACGCACCGTTGTGACAAAGGTCGAAAGGTCAAAAATTTGTTTAGCAAAACCAGAACCCTCCAGGTTTTTTTTATTTACAACTATCTGGGTGCCAGGCGTTGCCCGAGGTTATCCATAACCCCCAATTTTACTCTAATCTAGGTACCTTTTAGGTTATTTTTATGTAACGCAACTCGACCCCTATCATTAAATGTGTTGTCGGCGGGTTACAGTGTTTGAATATTTCCACCCCCACCCCTATGTATGCTTAACTCTCATGCCGAAAGGGGTTGAAATTTTACAAAAACCGTTGGTAGATATATTTTAAACGTCATTTACCTCAACAATTATTTATTTAACGTAAATATCGACCATTTAACCTGTTGTAAAAATTCTAACCCCGTGCAGCCCCGGTCCTGGGGGTTAAATGGCGAGTTGAATGTCATCATAAAACTCCAATCTTTATTGTATTATCGTTAATTTCTTGTAATACGCGTCCACTCCAACCCCCAATCCTAAGGGGTGCTTCGTTCCGATTATGTAAGGAGCTAAAATTGTAATCAGATAACATCAGTAGAAACACGATGAATATATTTGACCTCAAAAAATATTTATCCGACTGAAATATCGACTGTTTTATCATGTTTAAATATTTCCACACCCGTCAACCCCCGCTTCTGGGGGTGGTAGACGTGTCTCACCCCGACTGTGTTTGTTTCCTGGCCACAAAGAACACGTGTACGAAATTTGGTGAAATTTTCTCCATCGGTGTAGATTTGTATAAGGAAAATACAAATATATATATACACACAAGCAAACGAACACTGTGCTTTATTTATTTGAAGAAGAAGATTACTTTGTCAGTAAATGTATCAGATGCGTTTTATGTTTACTAAATAAAGAGGATAATAGATTTGTTGCGGCTTGTGGAAATTCTTCAGTTTGATTCGTAAAGGGTCAAAGCGATCTCTGCATAAATTATTAGAAGGTCGGGAAGTTGCAGAGTTAACGAACAGCAAGGAGCCCCTGAAGGTGCGAGGGAAAGCTGGAACAGAGCGATCTCTCGTGGGCTGCCTCCATTATTCGAGAAGTCACTCAGCGCTGCTCCCTCGCCCTTATTCCAAGCCATTGGAGGCACAAAACCCCTCAGCTAGCCGGGGTAGGGAGGTGAGCTTTGTTGGGCCAGCCATCCTTCCAGCCAGCACAGAGTCTCGGAAATTCCGCTAATATTTGTTCTGCATTCAGGCTGGGTCTACTTAAAAATAAACAGGCAGGCACAACATGTATCGTATGTGTTGTGCCAGCAGAAAAGAAGAACACAGGGAAGGAAAAAAAATATCAAAAAGTAACAATCCCTTTGAGAATAAAATATGTTGTTTCTTTATCAATATTTAAATTTAAAAACGTAAATAGGTACTGACAGTAATCATTATAATTACTATTTTTTCAAAGATTTCTACGCGAAAAGAGTTACGATAAATAGATATTACTGGACGAAGAATGTGGTTTCTGGGCATCGTTCTAATTATTAGTGAAAATGTATCACTTCTGTTAAATTGAAAATTTAATTTTAATTCATTTATCATACACAAAGTTGCTATATACAAACATACGTTTACTACATTTTTGATTACCACAATAAACAGAATATTTTTAATAAATAGCTACCCAATTGACGATGACTGATTTAGCGGTAGAAACTTATGAGTTTATCTAATGGCAGCCAGAGATCTACATTCTTCACCATATACAGTGATCAAATTGTTATATCGTGTTTTTTTTGAATAAATGAAACTGTTTGTAATGAATTTAATTTAGATGTTAACTATTGTATTTCTATTAATTTTAATACATTTAATTTACAACCATATTATAAATACAAAATATATGGCTTTAAGTCACAAAATTATGTTTATTATTTTCTGACTTAAGGCTGTATATTTATTTACTTATATTATTATAAATGTCAGATACTATTTCATCATTATTACAACAATATTATGTAAATATAATATATATATATATATATATATATATATATATATTTATGTATAAAATATATTTTATTTAATTTTTTTTTCTTTTAATTATTGGCGGCGTAACTTTGAGGCCAGAGCATTGTAAAGAACAGCATTGTTTGGCGCAAGAAAGTTGAGACTATGAGGGTTGCTACGGCGGTTTTTGTCGGTAAAACGAATTTAAGACGCTCAGAACCGTCCTCCTAAACAGGTCAATGCACGGAGAGGGCAAAGTTGCAACCCCACTGCAAACACTTTCCCCGCCATCGGAAGGGCATGGGACAAATTCCAAATGCCCGACCAACCTGATGCAGGTTTTACTAGGGTTTTTCCTGCATCACATTTAGGCGAATTTCCGGTTAGGATCCTCAAACTTCAGCCCTGGGACCCTAGTTAACCCTTGCTCTACCTTTCCGCATCACCACTTTCAGTCCCTTTCCAATGCTATAAGAGGGGAGTTGCCAGTATGTTGAATACCCTACACGTAGCCTGACTACACCATCTTCTATCTTAGCTGTGGATAGTCCGTATATTGTTGGAGGGCCTGCTGAGTGTAGTCATGACAGAGTGTTTTGATAGTCTGACCGATCTGCTCACGGCCAGAAGTCAATCTTGGAACTTTAACCCATGAAAGAGTGAATAAGTTGGAGACCAGCCGAGGATTCTCGTAAATATTCAAATTTCTGCAAATTATAGGCTGAATATCATCATCTTTTGTATTAAAGGATTTTTAAAACAAAACTGAGTGTGACAATTTGTACGACAGTAAAGTTATTGAAACAGTCAAATAGAAAGGCGCCAAAAGTGTTATAAAAAGAGATGATAATAGAAATTAGTGATATGGCCTGTCATTAAAATTTTGTTCTATTTAAATTTAAAAGAACTACGAGTGCACAAACCAAGGTAGCTCTTAATAAATATGGTATGTAAAATACGCAATTTTGTAAACTTTTACGTAAATATCATGTACCGCCATATTTATATAGCTTTATCAGATTTCTCTAGTTTTTTTGTGTTATTAGATTCTTTTTTATTATATTTTGTTATTGAAAAGTAAATTAATATTTTTCTTTTGTAACTTTACAAAACTATCTTTATTAGAGACTCTATAAGCGTCCCTGGAGTTTTTGATTCTAATTAAAACTGAGGTATTTAATAAAAACATAAATGTACAAACTTTAATGTAAAATCGAAATTGTAAAAACAAGAATTTTTTTGTTAATTTTGGTTTAATTTCAGTTTTCTTCCTCTATTTTATTTCATTTGAATGTCACATAATTTGACTTTAACGTGGTAGTTTATTTTATTAAATTTAATTATGCTTACACACATAACTTATCTCCAACATCTAGGCACTTTGTTAACTTTTCATGTAATTTCCTTTCTATTTTTGTATACTACATAATTTGGTGGCACGACGTGTTTCCTTTTGTTTCAGTAATATTTTGTATATATATATATATATATATATAGATATATTGTAATGATCAAAATGAAAAGTCGATTAAATAATTTGCCTCACGTTGTGGTAGCCATATGTAATATTCCAAATGAAAACGTTAATTAAATTAAAAAATTATAAAAAAATTAACAAACAAAATAATTTATTATCAATTTGTGGCTTCCACAAATTAAAAATAATTACAATCAAAATTTAATGTCTTCTCTCAGAGCCTTTGTTGGGTTTGATAATTAACAGATAAAATGATTTAATGATCTGATTAACAATTTAGTTTAAAATTTACCTAAAAACAATAAGTCGATAAATGAAAGAAAACTAAACAAAAAGTGAACGAAATGAGTTGTTCGCTATTCTCATTGGAATAGTCGACCAGCTGCCTCCTAAACTGGTCGAGGCACGGAGAAGGGTATGCTGCGTCCCCACAGCAAACTCCTCTCCCGCTATCGGAAGGGCGTGGGACAAGTACCCAATGCCCGACCTACCCGATGCAGGTTTTTCTAAGGTTATCCCTGCATTTCTTTAGGCGAATGCCGGGTAGGATCCTTAAAATATAGCCCGGGGGCCATAGTTAACCCTTGGCTACCTTGCTCTACCCTTCCGCATCCCCCCTTTCAAATCCTTTCCTATGCTATTAAAGCGGAGTTGTCCAATGTGGATCACCCTCATGTAGCCTTTTTCCCTAAAAAAAATATATATAAAAAAAAGATGAACGAAATCTGACTACCCTTTTAATTATAGTTTACAAATTTATCAAAGTTATGTTGCTTACGGACCGTCGGTCTGGTACCAGAACAATCAATTTTACCTCGTTCGGACACTTTTACACACTTTAATTTTTAATATCAGGCCTTGATTTTCACTGATTCTACACTTTACTTTAAAATTTTGCAAGTTTGGCTGTATTTCGTTGACTGCTCCGCTCCACAATAATTTACCAATGTCCTCCTGGACCAATTTTTCCACGAAGATTTTGGAAAGTTTTATTCTGACAAAAACTGCTATTACTTTCCAATATTTACGATGCAATACTTCCGTGAATGTTTTACTTTGTATGAATTCACAACTTTAACTGGTAATACATTAACAACGTCAAGTCTCTGCTCAAGTTTTATTATTTGTTCTGTTCCTTGCAATGTTTCTCCGCCAACTGCATATACTTTTGCGCGCGTAATCGCCATTCCGACTCCTCAACAAAGAAACAGAACTCGCCGCTCATTGTTGCTTTCCTTACAATTTATTTATTCGCTAACAATTTAAATTATTTAAAACAATTTATGGCTTAATTAATTAGCATTACAATATATATATATATATATATATATATATATATATATATATATATATTATACATTAGAAACATGTTTATTGACTAATAATATTTTTTAAATGTAGTATATCTGGAATCCAATAACAAAAGTTTATCATCAAGGAAGCTAAAATATTTGTGGAGTAAGTTGAATTCTTCCGATATGACTTATAAGATAACATAGTTTACTGTCATAAATGGTAGCAATAAGCCAATAAAACTGGAAAATCTGACTTGTAGTACTACAAATATAATTCATGTAATATTGCCTTAAGCGAGTATTTATTAATTGAAAATTATGTTTAATATATAAAAAGTTTCCTCCCTATCGTCAGGGTCCTCTTGAGGTGCATCTAAATATTATGAGAACAAACAAATAAATTTATTATAACATGGTTTTTACATAATTACTAAAACATGAATTCAATGGATATAATCCATTTAACTGAAAATTTTGCCTACAGCATCCGAGACGAAAATGAGAGAATATAATGCAATGCAAATATATCAGAAAACATTGTTCTTTAAAGAAAAGAATAAAACTTTCAACATATCAAGGATAAATCATTTTAAAACAGTAAAACTGAATTTTATTTGGAATTTATTTTTTTGTATAAGTTTTCATGTTTATTGAATTTATATTGGACCTAATATGAATAATTTCTCTCATCAAATAAGGATAGTTATTAAATTCAACAACTAAATCTTTTATATTTTTCCAATCAATAATGATAAGAAAGATAGCAGACAAAAACAGTGATTATATGAATACCACACAACGTTTCTGAAAGCCTTGACCCTTTCTTCATTTGCATCCAAACGCAAGAGCATAGAAAAACAGTTGACAAAACTAAAAAAAACTCGTGCAGTTGCGTTTTTCTGCACTTGACGAAAGGAACAAGGATTCCAGAAACGTTATTTGTTATTTATATTATCACTTCCTTTAGTGTGAATTTGGCTATATTTCTTATTATTAATTTTCAGTCAGAAATAATTTTTTATCCAATCTATACGTCTGATTATTCATACACATGTTTTGTTAAAATAGATAGTTAATGCTGAGGTTAAAGTTTGAAGTCTTTCCCGGTGAAGTTGTTCAATAAATAGTTCTCGGAATTTACACGGGTTTCGCATATTTATATTTAGACGCAACGTTTCGACGACTGAAAGCTCTGTCGTCATCTTCTAGGCGTAGCTTTCAGTCGTCGAAACGTTGCTTCTAAATATAAATATGCAAAACCCGTGTAAATTCCGAGAACTATTTATTGAATCCAGACGTTGTTTTAAATTTGCAAAGTTCTACTAATTCTGGTTCGAAGTTTACGATTCGTTTGACCAATGTAGCACTAAACACTCAATTTTGTATATTGCATTATGTTTAACATCAAGTATATAAAACTTCTATCTAATGTCCCTAGAATCGAATTGACCTCTGAGTGGGATGGCACATTTAATATTCCAAATTTATTATGCAAATAATTGCTAAGCTTCCTGCACATTGAGAACGAGAGATATATTAGGGCATGTATTTATTATATAAGTCTTCCATATGGAATGAGTTTAATTAAACATAAGGGTGCCACTACGAATGAAGCTTATTGTTTAAACCCTGTGAAAACAACCCAGTTTGTTTGGTCGTGTATGTTTGTACTCTCTACATTACGCTAATAAAGTAAAGTAACGAAAGAGGCAGCTGTTGAAACGTATTCACACAAGCTGCTGGTCCTATTACATACACGAAAGCACTTTTTAGCAATTACACGAGAAAAAAATTGCCCTCATTAGTCCGAACATAATTACAACTGCCGCAGATGGTTTACAAGTGACTGCTTCAAGTCCACTCTAGGCACGTCGTGGTACCTAGTTGCTTTTTCGTATAAAAATGTAATTTCTAGCTCAAGAGATCACCTGAAAATTCAATGTTTAGTTATAGAAATGACTGGAAAGTTAAACTTTAGTCTATAAAATAATTATCTCACACTACGAAGATCGAAAATTAATGTAAACTATTAGACACATTAAGTACAAGTACTGAACTATTTTCAAGACCATAATATTAAATCATATATAAATTTCTGTAAGAGTGACGGGTGAGGGAAAAATTCATCATAAACCAATATTTTACATAATATAATATATTATAACATAATATAATAATAATATTGCTTATCTGTTTCTTTTTCAATTCCGAATAGCTGCATGTTGTTTAATTAATATTTTTCACAAAAGTATAAACATAACCAGCCATTTATAATTATTTAAAGGACTGTTTACTATTAAGTAATTTGACTGATAAGAACAACATACTTTTATACGGGTTAGAGACACAAATAAAAATAACTTTAATATTTATGTAAGAAAACATACAATTTTAAATTGGCTAACGATGCACGAGACCTGACAGAAATAATGAAAATTAAGCAATGTTTACGATAGTTAAATGGTCACGTTGTCATTACTTAAACAGTTCGGCGGATTTACTTCTACAACGTCCAGAATCATCAAAAAGGATGTATATATTGGGCTGCAGTAATATATATTTGACTACTCTTACTATAGTCCGTTTTAAATAAGAAGTCTCTTGCTAAGATGCCAAGATGGAGGTTCATTGAAAGAAGTAGAATCACACCGTTATGGTTAGGCAACGCTGCTTCATTTCAAACGTTGTGATTGGTTGAATCAGAGTCACACCCCTCGCAGAAGCTAACCGCCATCGATCTTCTAATTTAAAACTAACTATATCCTTTTGCTATCGAAGTGAAATAAGTGCCATTTTGCATACATAAATTGCTCATCATTTTATTTACTGATTTCTAACTCTTAAAAATAATTTACGCGTATTTATCTGTTTCGTACCGCGAGGCTTGTTGATCCGTAATATTCCAACGGGTTCTCGTCCTGTGTCACGCCAACAATAGTGGTGTTTACCTTTGTGCCTTAAGAATAAAACCACCAATACTTCCTGTTGGTTGTCAAACACGGATATAAAAAGTGAACACTAGAGGAGAATTCAGCAAGTAGGTGCTCCGCTTCAATGAGCTGCTCAACCTGTGACGTCACTATACCTTTTCGAAGGATTTGAAGGTGTACGTCATGGAAGCATGCATTTGAATTGATGACAATTCTCCAACCGAGGTATCGTTGCCTCTTGGTACATTTTAATTTTTCAATGCCCTTCAATTATATAATATATAATTAAACGCTGCAAATTATTAAGTTTTGATGTGAAAATCGTTATGAATGTATAGTTCATGTTATTGATATTGTATAAATTAGCAAACAAATTGCCAAGTTTGAGACGATTTTAGGACCACTCAGTGACTTGCCATGCTCATAAATTATTGAAAGGGCTCCGACCCGACCCGACCCGTTCAATGGAAAGCCCGGAGACGTTGCCTTGCGACCCGCGGAGATCTGGCTCGGGGCAGACGCAAACTTCCCCGCTGTTTCTTATGCGCTCTCGGGGACGTCATTAATTCAGGCGTTGTTTCGGGTTCGCTGCTCCTAGTATTAGCTTCGGAAATCCATCATCATCAGCGTCCTGCTTGCGTGTTTCGCATCTGGAGATTTAATAGTTTTTTTACCTTCACAGCTCCTAAAATTTTCTGTATGCAACCGTCGCACCTTAACTATTTTTTTTACGTAAAACTTAACTGTAACATTATATTATGTGTCATGTTAAACGAAGAAAGAATTAGAGACTACGAAAATTAGTTCCTATCAAAGGAATAAAATATTTCAGAACCTATAGGCATACAGGGATTCAGATATCTCGGATTTTGAATATAAATGTTGTGATTACTCGATTCAGTACTGATTTTATAGTGTAGTTCGGTGGGCATTGTTTAACGGGCATAGATTAATCTCCACTCAAAAATTCAATGTTATGTCAAATTATAATGTTAATATAAAGCCGAACACAATTCATACGATGCTTTGAAATAATTATATAAAACAATTTTTAAGAACGGAAATGACCATATATCAATAATGTAACTAAAAATGTAATACTTGTGTAATGTAACGTCTCGTCCTCCATTTAGGACTCCTTCAAACAAAGGTTGTGTATAAGCTGAAGCTAGAGAACAAATTTCAAAAACAAAGACGGCATATCTCAAAACTCAAATAATCGCAATTAATTAATACGGTTAATAAATTCAGTAGATTGATTTGATAGAATTAAGATTAATTTTGTTGTGCAATGTTTCATACGTGATTATATTTTGGTAGTTGGGTTCCATTACTTATATTTCCTTAAAATCCAACACACTGCTTAATTCCAAGCAGTATTTAAAAATAGGGCCATGTTTATAATTTGGGTTTCTTAAATTTTCTTTATGTTCCTAAAGTATATTAATCGAAGATCGTTTAGCTTGACCCATATAACATACAGTCCAATTTTTATCATTTATTTTATATACATTTTGTTTATCAAATATATTCAGAGGATCATGATGACCTTTTGTTAATTTAGATAATAAATGGCATGATTATATAACAATATAAATCATATTTAAACAATACAACATAAATGAAGCCAGAAAAGAAGAAAAAAATTTAATATTTTTTATGGAAACGTATCGGTTTTACTTATTGATATGTGTATAAGGTTAATGGTATAAATTAGTCGAAGAACTAAAAAGGATGGTAGTTAGACGTGAAAATTCATTATAATTAAGATGAATGATGTTAGATAGCAAAATAACTTTATCAGCTAAATCATAACATAACATTTATTGATAAATATGGATGGTCTGTTATTCAACAAAGAATTGGCCCGGGTTGAGACCCGATAATTTCATGTTAACCTGATGACAATGGCGGAGCTTGCTGTCGAAACGTTGTTATTCAGCAAACAATTTTATCTACAACAGATTCACCGGGAAATCCGTCGTTCTCTGCTGAAATTATGAAAATATAGGTATAATTATGATATCAAATAATTTCAAATAAATTGGAATAGAGATTAACGGGAAAATTAAACATTGATTATATTCTATTTCATATGTAAATTTGATGTTCAAGATAAAAAATAAAGTTAGAACCAGCTAATATCATTTATGCATTTTTTAAATCAAACTTTGGCTTTAACAGCGTCATGAATTTTTGCTTTATTCAATATTATTTAGGGCTCCTTTTAACTTTTGGTTATTACGTTACCTGATGAGGTCCTAAAGTTGGTTCTACATTTTTTAACTTTCATGAGATGTTATTTTCTAATTTACTTGTTTTAAATTCAATTTCTTATTACTCTATTGGATGAATCAGTTACTTGATTTGTACTTAACATAACATAAAAGGCAATTTTAGTAGTTTTTATATTTTCTGTGAGGTTAACTTTCGCAGCTTTCACAGTGAAATTGTTGTTGTAAGAGTTCTCGGGTTTACAAACAGGAGGCGTTGTAAATACACGACGTTTCATGGACATCTTCCTGTAATTTCGTCCGGACTGGACATTCTATGGGATTATTTCAATGGTTTACTATAGAATATTATTTTAATTTTAAAGTTTTCACAGAATAATGCATGGTGTTCTTATGTCGCCAAAAACAATGGGAAAATTTCACCTGTGTTAATGAAATAAATACAATCAAAATTTTGTCTTCTTTGGAAATGGCGCACTATAGGACATGAAACAGTGCTCTCGGAAGTACAAATAACATTTCAGTTATAAGATATAAATAATCGAGCATTCAAATATAATATTCAATATGAATTCCATTTTATTAGCACAGGATCTTAACAATCTGCAATATGTTAATGATGCATTGCAATTTAGCAGTGGTATCAGCAACTGTTATTCCGTACAAACATCTGCATAGGCGCTAAGTCTAGTAGGGGATTTAAGTGGGTTACTGGCGCAATCAGGAAGACTATTGTTTTGACGGGTAGCAAGCTTGCATGAACCTCCCCAGGCTCAAAGCAACTTGCAGAAATTCTACTAATGGATTCCTGCCGGCCTTTGTTTAGCTCCGAGATTGCGAATCCTCTGTTGGGCGATGATAATCGCTCTCTAGAATGCAATATTTGCGACTAAGGAGTTTGACACCAGCAGGGAGGACTGAAAATCCCATCTTTCTCGTGCTCTGTAATCAGTTAAATTGCATCTCAAGGAAACGAGCAATTACCGGAGAACGTGTTGCGGTATTTCTGGGGTTAAAATTAGAATTCAAATCAGGGCGTGTTGTGTCAGAGGCGTGTAGTGGAAGGAATCTTATAGCGTACTACGAACAATTACGTCGGTTGAATGAAAATGCAGTGCACAGTTAATCCAAAACTGTTATGCTGAATTGGTCGTTTCTTGATTGACGGGTTATTTTAAACCTTTACAAGTATTGAGCCATCG